>JAANDH010000650.1:62763-86604 GCA_011799765.1 Nymphaea thermarum | reverse complement strand
CACACAACATAACACCTTTAAGCTTTTTGTAACAAGGCTTTTAGCAACACAGTTTGCAGTGCCAACGTTACAGAAAGCATTTAGTGACTCAAGCAGTGTGCTAAAGTTGAGAAAGAGAAAGCACCACAAATTGAAGTTTCCATGCCAAATTTCAATGAGTTTTGTACTTTGTTGTCAGATTCAACTTGAGTGCACCAGGCCCGGCCCCATATCTTAACGGGTCGGACCCGGTTATCACTTCTATAGCCTGGCCCGGCTAGACGGCTTGTTAGGTCAAGAGAACACAGGCCTCCCCCCGCCTGCGCCCTCCCCTAATCGCATTTTCCAATTTTCCTTTTCTATCGAGGGAGGCAGAGACAGGGAGAGACTGACAGACCGTGTGCCACCCGCTACCGCCACCGTCTCCACGGTCCATACCCAGCCAGTCCGCCACCGTCTCCGCTCCACCACTAGGCCACTGTCGCCCTTTCACCGCTCCACCGTCGCCCTTAAGCTTTGTGAAAGTACACACTGCTCACTGAAAAAAAGAGTAACTGAGATAAGCATGACCCATGTCTTTTCTCCTCTCTTATGTGGTTTTCTTCTTCTTTGTCATCATGCGGGAGAATCATTTTGGATGTTCTAATGTCGATCTATAGAGATGTCAGCATTATTTTGGTTCTGGAATGTGCAATACATGAGGTTTTGGAGTCAGATGGATGCATTCATGGATTTGAGTGAAAATTTCTGGCATTTCTTGTTGTGTTGGTTGGATAGAGTGAGAAATGTGTAGGTTTGTATGCTAGTTTTGTGTGCATCTGAGTAAGTTCCATTTCTGGTGTTTTTTTACATGTGTACCCATCTGTTTTGGATGACTGCAGAGATTGAGTGTCTTCATAAGGAGGATTTGTTGTCCTTTTATGTGATTATGTTGGTATGAGAAATTTTGAATACGGGAGAGATTCTTTGCTTTAGCTTGATCAGAGTTATGCTTGTGTAAATTGCGCTTGGCGCAAAGTTTCCTGACTGCTTCCTTTTTTTCTCCAGTAATTTTGAACAATTTCTCTTAATTGGGTCAGGGTTGTGTATGATCTGAAGCTGTGGTAGGATTTGAAGCAGCGGGGCTTGTATTTATGAGCCTGATATTTCTACTGTATCATGTTGTTGTTTCTATGCTTCTGAGAGGTTTGTTTTGTTGGATTCTCAAAAGGAGCTTTGGCCTGTCATGTTTGTATTTACTAAGTGGATCAAACTTTACTAATTTTTTTATACATAGGATTGTATGTTGATGTACCGCTAAACTTCCTAGTGTACCCCTATGTAGCAACCTTTTGCTTAAGTTCTCAGTGATGGACAAAGTTTAGAGGGAGACAATCATGCAGTCCTTTTTTTTTGATAAAGTGGCATAATATTAGGTTTTGGTTTTACTAAAATGCAGTCAATTTGGTATTAGGGATGCATTGCCTAAATAAATGGTAGGTAAGGACATGATTAGGGTTTCTTCAATGAAGAAGTGATTATGCTCTACTGAAACCAGGATATGTCTGATCCTTGGAGAGGATGAGACTGAATCTGATAGTGCCACTTGAAATGCTAAATATATAAGGTGGGGTCTATTGAAATCATTCAAGTTGATGAGGCCCACATTGAATTGAATTCAGCCTAACAAACGACTAACATATCATCAGCATAAAAGAACCAAAGAAGCCATACAGGAAGCCTTTATCTTGCTGGGTTTTTTCTTTTTGGCTCTTCCAGGATTTGTACCTTTCTTTTCCACTAACATGTGCTATTTCCTCCAATCTTCTGCTGTGATACTGATGCAGTGGACAGAAGGTGCCTCCTCGACCCGACTAACAAGAATTAAAAAAGCTGAGTGAAGAAGACCAATGAGTTTTCTTATTACAGCAGAAGGTGACTCGTTACAATATTTTCTTATTTTTGTGAAGAAGACAAAGATTTTGATACCTGAAAACTTTGTGAGTAATAATGTAATTGTACTACTAGGTTTTGAGGGCATTCTGTGTTTTCATACTTCTGCTTTGTTGTTTGCTCACTGCAATTCTATGTTTTTGATTTTTGAAATGTATTACTTGTAAGAGCTTCTAGTTTATGGAAAGTTTCTATGAATCCCTCTTGTGAGAATTTTTGTAATTGGTTTTCTTATGACTCTATGTTTAGGTTGTTCAGATTTAATTCAAATAGTAAGTCATGTCATCTAGCATTAGGGATGAAGGATATCGTCTGATGGCAGATGTAGAGGAAAATGAATCTTTTACATGTACTGAAAAAGACGTTGAATTCAAGAGGAAAAGAAGTTCAATAGTATAGAATGACTTCAAATTAGTAGAATTTAAGGGAAAAGAGTTTGTGAAATGCAAACATTGTGGTGAATGATTTACTGCACATAGTAGCAGTGGTACGAGCTACTTAAAATGACATAGAGATATATGTGTCAGAAAACAAATACTTGACGGAAAACAATGAACTGTCATTTGGAGTTGGTGAATCTGGTGCCACAAATTTATGTAGACATATGATATGGACACTATAAGAAAAGGTATGGCTAAGTTGACAATAATGCATGCACTTCCTTTCAGTATTACAGAATATCAATATCTTAACGATCTTCTAAAGGATTGCAATTCAAGATTTGTGCCAATTTCTAGGAAAACACTTACAAAAGAGGTACAATCAATGTTCTTGATTGAAAAAAAAAGAGATATCAAGAAGTTTTAAATAACCAAGTGCAACGGGTTTCATTGACATTTGATATGTGGTCCTCACAACGAACATTTGGGTACTTATGCTTGACAGCCTCTTATATTGATACATATTGGCAATTACACTCTCATATACTTAATTTTATACATGTGCCTTCACCACATAATGCAAGTTGTATATGTGACATTTTATCGGAGTGCATTACTACTAAATAGGAAAATCATTTGAAGTTTGTTTTCTGTCACTATTGATAACTGTTCAACAAATGATAGTGTAATAAGTTTATTGAGAATGATCATAGAAAGAAAAAATAATATTTCATTTCCATTGAGAGGGGAGTACTTTCATATTCGTTGTGGTGCACATATCATAAATCTGATAGTTAAAAATGGTATGAATGATATGGATGATACAATTTCAAAAATTTGTGACAGTGTCAAATATGTAAAGCGATCACCAAAATGACTACATGCTTTCAAAGAATGTGTAAAGGCAATGGGTTTGGATGAGAAAAAAGGTTTAAACTATGATGTTCTTAGTCGATGGAATTCTACATTTATAATGTTGAGAGATGCTTTATTATTCAAAGATATCTTTCAACATTTGGCATCGTGTGATCCTAGTTATACATGTTTGCCTTCTGAGGATGAGTGGTCTCATGCATCTAATTTATGTCAGTTTTTAAAGGTCTTTTACGATGCAACAAATCTATTCTCTACCACCAAGCAGGTAACAACTAATCTTCTTTTTGAAGAAATCGTATCAATTTACCATCATTTGTATAGGCATCGTGGAACATCAAATGAACATATAAGGTCATTGGCATGCAAAATGCAAGAAAAGTTTGAACAAATACTTTAAGGGCTACAATATTCTCTTTGCAATTGCAGCTGTTTTGGATCCTAGGTTCAAGTTGTCATACTTGAAGTATTTGCTTGACAATTTAGATAAACCTGATGCAATAGTGAATATGAAATTATAGAGAGCACTCTTCTTGAATTGTATGTTGAGTACATAAATATGTATGAAAATAGTGACACGTGTAATATACAAAGAGCCAATGCATCCACAAGTACCATGATTGCAACAAAATAGTATAAAAGTGTGTCTAGATATATGTTTAAAGCATATGTCAACTTTGTATCTCCTGTAGTGGTTCACGTAGATCTAGACAATTATTTGATTGATCCAATAGAAGAAATTACACCTACTCTAGAGTTCAACATATTATTTTGGTGGAAGACAAATGAAAGCAAATATAAAATTCTAGCAAAAATGGCTCGAGATGTGATAGCTATTCATGTATCTACAGTTGCTTCAGAATCTGCATTCAGTATACCAGGAAGAATTCTTAATGATTATCGATGTTCAACTACTCCTAAAAATGTTGAATCATTAATCTGCATACAAAGTTGGATTCGTGATGCAAGCAACTTGTGTGAAAGGTAAGATGTTCATGCTTCATAGTTTATACATATTAACATAATAGTATGTATAAATTAATAAGTGTCTTTGTTACAGTTTTCATGATGTGCAGCACCATTCTGATGAGGAATGTTAATTGAGTGCATGATTATTATGGTAATTTTTTTTAATTAATGCTTCGGACAAACACATGTTAATTTTTATTAACATTTATTTTTCATGTTAAATTGCATATGGATATTTCAAGCTACAAACATGAACTCTCTGTTGACGTTATCATTTCTTTGTTGCTCTCATATATGAGTGTGTCATCTTTGTCTAAGATCTTGTGTAGAGACTTGATGATCATGCCAAACTTAAACTATGTTGGAAAGTATTTGTCATTATGACAGTTTATCATCTTTTAAAAATGGAATGTTGATGACAGTTTAACTGTTGATGGTGAAATATTACTACTTATATTTGCTTGCAGATTAGTTTTGTTGTGTCCTGTCTTAAGCAGTTGTCCCTTTTTATATTCTTGGCTGGTTGATTCGACCAAAAACTGTTGTAATTTATTGCTCTCATTGTTACTAATATGCGAATGTGTACTTGTGTAGTAATTTCTACCTAGGGCCTTTTCATCTATATTATTGATCTCGCTTAAATTTATTCCATATTTGAGTTAAGTTCATTTTGATATGGGGCCCTCATCTGCTTCTTTGTTTTTCTTGTTCTTGGTTTTATATAACGTCCTCTCTATTCTTTGTGCTTATACTACTTGTGTAATTCAATCTTTTATAGCTGCGATTTATGTTATTTGGTATCGGCATTGCCATACTTTTTTGTTACTTTTGTAATCAATAGATCTCATCTTCTCTCGAATATTGGATTTTGTGGAAGTTCTTTTCCCTTTTTTTATTTGATTTTTGGTGAGAAGTTGATTCCATCGATTAGGAAGATGGTTTCTGTCTGCGCCAAAGTAATGGGCTTGCCTAATCATTTGGAAGATCTTAACAGAAGTCTGGCCGCTTTTAAATGACTATTATTGACTTCTTCTATTTTGAAATAGTTTCTCATGATCAAGATTTCTCAATGGAGTTGACTTATCTGGATCCATCGTTTTTTTGTTTGAATCCAACACATATGTAGATTGTTTGGAGAGCCCTAACTGAGGTTGTGCTGATAATTTTAAAAGCTGAATTGGACCAAACCGACCCGGCCCGACCTGCCAGTTTACAAAACGGGCTGGGCTGGGCCTCGGACATGGTGGACCAGGCCAGGTACCCGGCTTGGCCCGGCCCGTCAGTAATCGGGCCAGGTACCCAGCCTGGCCCGGCCCGGCCCGGCCCGTCAATAATCAGGCCAGGCTCGGGCTTCGGGCCCGATGGGCCGACGCGGCCCGATGCCCACCCCTACCCAAAAGCCTATGTCGCAAGACCGCTATCTTTGATAGCGCGTACCGACCCTGTCCACCAATATCCTTCTCCGAGGGCCTTCAATCCATCGTCCCCAAAATTCCCCAGCTGTGATGGTGTGTGGAGTCCAGAAACGATGAACAACTGGTTGGTTCTGATGGTGTTTAGTTCAATGAAAGAACAACGCTCTAACGGTAAAGAATTTCCCCATCCACAACCCCTCGCCATCGTTTGCTTTTCACAGACCATAGAGAAGACAAAGCTTTGTGACCTTGAAACGGCTGATGATGGGGAAAACCCCACCGTCGCACCATAACCCTCACCATCGGCCCTTATCCCATCTCTGATGGTGTCGCAGGTTGGCGTTGAATTGGTGGGATGCAAAGATGAAGCCGGTGACGTTCCCCTAATTGCGGATTCTGTTAGCCATTGTCCCTTCCCTTTGTTTATTGTTTGTCATTGGCTTCTCGTAGCTTATCTGCTCCTTAATTTTAAGATGCAATCAACCCTATTGTTTTATCACTGGTAAATCGATTCATATAAAAATTATTTTACTTGGTACCACCTTTTCTTCTCATTTATTCTAGATCGAGTCTTCTTCATCAATTTCATGACCATGTTCAATACTCACCACATTTGAATTTTTTAGGACACTATCACATTTGAATCTGTAACATAGCTGTTGTTGAGACCAGTGACGGAGAACTACCAGTTGCCGGATGTGATGATTATGGACCAGATGTCAAAATGTTGAAACCACTTGATGAGAGCACTCGACGTGGAGAGAAACTCTCGATAACTATTTTGTAGCAGTTATCTATCCCGTGTTGTTTCTATTTTTTTAGTTTTGCAGACTCAAAGTGCATGAATTTGAGGCAAATAATCTCAAATTACTTTAAATCTCAAATCTCACTTCCTTAGTTTTCGGTCGGATTTATCGGTCGAAATAGTCGGTTTTGTAACCATTCTGTTGAAGCCTGCATCCAATGGATTTTGCCGTCAATCTAGAGATTTGAAACGTGCCACCTGTTTAAAGTCGGACCCTTAAATCTATGAACTTAGCCTAAATTAGAACATGAAAAATATATACGTGGAAAAGTTTTTTCAATTTTTAAAATCTCTTTTTTTTTGTCAATTTTTTTCATCTTCAATTATTTAAAAGTTGTTTAAATACAAAAAGACACTAGCCATACATACATCCCAGCAGTCAATTCGTCGCACCGTCCATTTGGCTCTAGGTCTTCTCTTTCTTCGACGTCTCTGCAGCGTCACAGCGCAAGAAGAACCCGCAAGAAAAGAAGAGCAAGGAAAGGGAAGGTTTGCAGCCAACCGACATCAATGGCGGGGAATCCATCTCCTCTCCCGACGACGGTCCCACCGCCGCAGAGCGCCACCGCCGTGGCTGCTTCGCCGGCGGCTCGTGCCTTCTTCGCCCGCCTCTACGACGGGGCCAAGGATGGCCTCTCGCAGCGCCGGCCATGGGCAGAGCTTGCCGATCGCAACCAGCTCGCGAAGCCCGAGTCCTTTGCGGAGGCGACTGGCCGGATCCGAAAGAATTGGACCTACTTCCGCGTCAACTACGTCATCCTCCTCGCCGCGGTGCTTGCCATCTCGCTCGTCGCCCATCCGGGTTCCCTTATCATCCTTGCCCTGCTCCTCTCCGGCTGGATCTTCCTTTATCTTTTCCGCTCCGAGCCGCTTGTCCTCTTTGGCCGCACATATACCGACCGCGAGGTCCTCGGTGGCATGACTCTCTTCACCGTCATCGTCCTCTTCCTCACATCCGTCGGATCCCTCCTCATCTCCGCCCTCATGTTTGGGGTCGCCATCATCTGCGCCCACGCTAGCTTCAGGGTCCCGGAGGATCTGTTCCTTGACGAACAGGAACCGACCGTGGGGTTCCTTTCCTTCCTGGGGGCTCCGGCATCCGTTGTCGCCACGCAAGCCTGATGCACCCGAAGCTTCATTCGGGCACTACAACATAAAAAAAAAGGCTAGAAGATATAGGATTAGAAACATAAATGTGGTTCGCATATGAAAGTTTTTTGCTGTAGTTTGTCATATTGTTATAATCCTTGGTGCTTATTTCATCTGTTTCTGTGTGCCTTTAGGCGGATATTTCCGTTCTGTTGACGGATCAGATTAATTCATATGTTGAGAATTATCCCTTGTGAATCGAATAAAATTCAGATCTGTGTTTGCTTTGATTCTTTTTCTTTCTCCATTAGAGATTCTTGGCTGGGTTTGTTTGTGTGGCGTTTGTTGCAATTGGAATTAATGGGGCCTTCTTTCTTTTCTTCTTCTCTTCTTTTCCGCCTCATGATTTCATCGACAAAACTCTGTTATTGGACTTTTGATTACGATTTTTTCTGATCCTAAAAGAGATAATTTATCTGTACTGACCCATTTCTTTCTCAATTAAGCAAATTAGAACGTTTCTGCGGATGGATAATCTGTACTCTACGGCTAATACCATTTACTTTCTTTTGATTTGTCGCAACTGGAATGTTCATTGGTCGTTTGCTTGATTGAATTTTGCTTTTGTTTCTTGGTGAATGTCTCCTGTGAATTTTTGCTATCATTTTTTCTCTTATTTTCTCGGAGTTGTTCCTTCAATCCCTTACGATGATTCAAATGTAGAGTCTGGAGTTGGAGTGTCTTTCTTGAAATTTCGTCATATCTTCCTAATGTAAATGTTTTCGATTCGGCTATGCGGTAAGCGGCATCTCAGAAGACGGTGACGGTGGCAAGAGAAACTTCGGGAGAAGGGGATCCCCTGTGAATGATTCGTCGGTGGTCGGTGGGGCCGATCGGCTGTAGGCTTCTCTGGAAAGCAGGTTGCTGGATCGGCTGACATCAATACAGGTCATCGGGAAGGTCAGTTATAGTGAGGGAAATTTCAGTTGTGAAAAGGGGAATTTTCCACCCTTGGCTGGTAGAACAGCAGGCAATGAGCAAAAGTGAGGATTGACTGGAGAGTTTGTCAGCGGGAGTGATGGATGCAATCGTCGGCTCCGTTTTAATTGTCGGTGGAACCCTACTACTTGGCGGGCTACTATCGTGGACAACCGCGTTCAGCATCTCCTGGGGAATGGAGCAGGTTAGGATCTTCCAGATTTGATGGTGCAAGAGATTGAGACTGTCGATTGCGACCATCATATGTGGGAATCCAAGGCAGAAATTGGTCTACTCTATGTTATAGTGGCGGATCTGAGGAAGCATTGGGAGACGTTCTCAGGCGTCAAATCCGTGGCCTTTCTTAGAAGCTTATGTCTGATAAGAGCACCGGAAGTTGGAAGTTGGAAGTTATTTTTCAATCCGGTATTGTTTTGTAGGAGGGAAAGGAAGAGAAAACAAAGGCAAGGGCAGATTATGTGGTGTTTGGAATCTGGATAGAAGGAAATGAAATGATTTAGCGATTGTGTTTGGATGGGAGGAAAGGGAATGGGAGGAAGCTGAAGGAAAGGAAACGAAATATAAGTTGATTTGCAATCCTCCACAATTGGCGAGATTGCGAGGGAAAATTTAGCGGCCTGTTTGGATGTTTGATGGAGAGACAGGAAAGGAATGGAGAGATGGAAAAGAAATGAAATAAAAGAAAAAGGAGATGAAGGGAAGGAAATAGAGAGGGAAAGAAAATGAGAAAGAAATAAATGATTATAAAACTTGTTTGGATAAAAAGGAATTGAAGGAAAATGAACTAACCTTTGTTTTTTTTATTTCAATCCTTCCAATTTTTGAGGGATTGGATTTACATTAAGTTATCATTTCGTTTTCATTGCATTCCTTTTGTTCTGCTTGCAACTAAACATGTTGTTTTTGCTTTTTCGTTTTCTTTTGCTTCTTTCTTAGTTAACCAGCCAAAACCAAACCAAACATAATATTGACTATCCTTTTCTTTCTCTTCCTTTTCTTCCATCCAAACAAGTCTTTCCTTTCTTTCCTTTTATTTCTTTCCATCCAAACAAGCCTAAGACTTTTTATCAAAATGACACATTTTGCCATTTATTTTTTTCTTTGGATTGCGGGACACCTCCCTGCATGCAATTCTCTACAGGGTCTGTTCATTTGTTTTAAACACCATGGATGGCTGATCGCAAAGCAGAAAGATCCCTCAGCTTGGCATCGTCACTACCGTTGTTCGGCCCGTTGAATTCTTCCTCAGCATCGTTCGTTCCTCTACATGTAAGCCTCTCTTGTCTCTCTGGTTTTCATTCGTCACATTTTTGGCCCAGTTGGATTCTGCCGTAGATACCGATTTTAGTAATGTTTGTAATATGGAGACGGTTCACCACTCGTGTTTGGGTATTTTGTTGGCCCCCCATCCTTGATTGTTGTGTTGCCCCCTTTTCTCCACCGCCGCATGTGATGAAGTTTCCATATGGAGGAACCGAAACCCCCTTCTGAAACTTAACCTAGGCTACTGCTTCTTTCATGCTTTAGTCAACTTTTTCTTGTCATCTTGTTTGCATGATTGAATTTCTTTCTTGTTAATAAATTCTGTGTACGTCTGCACATGTTTCCAGCATGTTTGTATGTTTGAAATAAGTTAGAATTTGCCTCTGACGGTATCATGAATTTGTTAAGAACATTATAATCATTGCTAATGTTTATGTAACTTCTTTTTTTGTGATACTGTTGTTAACAATTATATTCATTAACAATTCATATTGCAGCGGATGTGAATCATCCTTAGTGAACAAATTTACTTTTGTAATTGGCGAAGAGCACTTGTTCTATGATACAATATAATAGCTCGCTGCGTAATTGGCGCATAGCTTGGCCTATCCTAAGCATATATGTACTCTATTTTATCACAGATATTTGTTAGTGAGGACATGTTATTGTAAAAGTGACTAACAGTTACAAAAGAAGCATATAGCAGGAAAAGGCACTAAGGCCAAGGCCAAGTAGAAAAGAATAAATCTTATTCAATTGAATACTCAAAGGCTGTAAAACACAACATACTATTACAAGAAACTGTTACAAATATTTATACAAGAAAGAATAAGGAAGAAGGTGTTGAACACAACATAGAGCCGTTGGAACTGTCAATTGCAAGCTAAATAAACTAAATCTTAACTACGGTAATACCTAACTAAGAACAAAGTAGTAACAACTAACTAAGAAATCTTATTTCTTAACACCCACCCTCAAACTTACCACCAAAAGTTTATCTAAAAGAAAGTTGAATCTAAGAGGATATAGAAGTTTTGTAAAGAAGTCAGTCAATTGGAATTTCGATGAGACATATGGAATCTTGATAGTTTTCTTCAGAAATTCTTCACGAACATAGTGACTGTCCATTTTTATATGTTTGGTTCGTTCATGGAATGTTTGGTTCTTGGCAATGTAGATAGAACTCTTGTTGTCGTAGCACAAGTGATACTAAGATACATTAAAGATCCTACAAACTGACGATAGGGAGTAGGATTGATAAGAGAAAATCCATCATCAATCTTCATTTTGCTTCCTACTACTTTAGGGGTTTTCGTGATCTTATCATCTGTTATATCTGACTTATTAATAATTTCTACAACAAACTTAGTTTGAGACAAAAAATATCCTCTGGAAGAGTATGCAACCTCAATACCTAAGAAATACGTTAGAAAACTTAAATCTTTCATTTCAAAAGTTTTCTGTAGAAGGTTCTTACATTCTTTAATACTTTCTTTACTATTACATATAATGATCATATCATCGACATACAGTAGGAGGATTATGATACATGCAGTAGTTTTATTAACAAACATAGCAGTGTCAGTCAAACATGAGTGAAATCCATAATTAGAGATAACAGAGTTAAACCAATCAAACCAAGCTTTGAAAGTTTGTTTGAGGCCATATAGAGTTTTTTTAAGTTTAAGAACTTTCTCTTGTGGAATGGACAAACCAACTAGTACTTTCATATAAACTTCTTCCATAAGATCTTCATTTAACAAGATATTTTTAAAGTCTATTTGATAAGTATTCTAGTTTTTAATAGATGTTAAAACAATAAGAGTCCTAACAGTAGTCATTCTAGCTATAGGGGCAAATGTTTCTTCATAGTCAATACCATATTCTTGAGTACAACCTTTAGCAACAAACCTCGCTTTATATCTTTCTTTTTTAACGTCCATTTGATAGATATTTTAGTTTTTAATAGATGCTAAAGCAATAAGAGTCCTAACAGTAGTAATTCTAGCTACAACGACAAATGTTTCCTCATAGTCAATACCATATTCTTGAGTATAACCTTTAAACAAGCCTCACTTTATATCTTTCTAGAGATTCATCACTCTTAGTTTTCATCTTGTATACACACTTGCATCCACTAGTCTTTTTTTCTATAGGTAAATATTGTATTTTTCAAGTTTGAGTTTTTTTCAATGCGTCAAATTCTTCTATCATAGCATCCTTTCATTCAATATATTTGAAAGTTTCATTAAAAAGTAGAAGGTTCAAAGTGAGAATGAATGACATTAATTCTAGCTCTATGTATTGGGATAAAAGTTTCATATGAAACAAACCTATTGGGTTGTCTTACATTTCTAGTGGAACTTTTAAGGTTTTCTTCACTTGAAGTTGGTTGAAAATCAATATTCTCATGATGCTCTTCTCAACCAATATCTTGTTGCCGGTTTTTTATATGATATGTGATTTTGTCTTTGGCTACTCCAATATCATTATCATTATTGTTGCTATCATCAACATCATTCATGCCATCATCACATTGAGAGAAGTACTTAAATAAAAATGAATAATCATTGTTGGGTTGTGACTCTCCATAATTTTCAAATCCATTTTTTTTTTCACAAAACTTAACATTCTTTGAAACTATGATCTTGTCTTTGATTGGGCCATAACATTTGTAGTTTTTTTTGTGTCTCATAATAACCAATGAAAGCACATTCAATGACCTTTGAATTTAGTTTATGAGTGTTGTCATTAAGAACAAAACATTTGCATCCAAAAATACGAAGCCTATTGAAATTAGGTTCATATTTGAACAATTTTTGAAAAGGGGTTGTACTATTCAAATTTATGACATAAATGGAGGAGAGGGTTGTTTCAGCCCAAAAGTTTTTAGGGATACTTTTTGTAATAAGAAAAGTTCTTGTTGTTTCAATTATGTGTCTATATTTTCTTTCAGAATGTCCATTTTGTTGATGTGTTCTTGAGCATGATTTTTGTAAACTATTTCATAGTTTTCTAAATATCTTTTGAATTTATTTGAAAATATTTACCTCCAGAATCCTTAGACTTTTTAATATAACATTAAATTGTGTTTGAACCAAGTTGTGAAAACTTTCGAACATCTCAAAAACTTCATATTTGTATCTTAGAAAGTATATCTAACAATATCTAGTGAAATCATCAACAAATATTACATAGTACGATAGACTTCTTTTTGACAAGATAGGAGAGGGTCTTCGAATATCAGAATGAACAAGCTCAAAAGATGAAGAAATGAAGTTTCTTTGTCCAAAGGATAAGGATTTTATTTTTTCATGTATGCAATCATTACATTTGAAGTTCTCAATGCAAATATCCTTAGTAGGAATCAATACAGACAATTTTCTAATGTTTGGATGACCTAATCTTTGATGTCAAACATTGATGTCCACATTTTTTGCATAGTGACAAAATTTTTCTTTGGGATGCATAAATTATCCATGTAGTAAAGGTCTCATTTTCTAAAACCTTCCCCAATCAATCTCTCGGTTTAATGATCCTACACCAAACATTTATTTGATAAGAAAACTATGTCAAAATCAAGATCTGAAATTTGAGATATAGAAAGTAAATTAAGATTAAGTCTAAGAACATAACTAACTTTTGGAACAAAGAATTTTTGTTTTTCAAATGTTTTTTCCAAAATTTTTAATCCCTTTAACACTCAAAGATGTTCCATTGGCGGTAAGAACATTTGATTTTTTTCTTGTTTTTTCAAAATTGGTCAATGATGATATATTTGGTGTCATATGAAAAGGTGCACGGGAGTCTAGAAGCCAAGAAAACATACTGAGAGTATTGGAGGTGGATGTCGTTGTTGCTAGTGCTCCGAAATTTGACTCCTTGATCATGGTTGAAGAGTTGTCATGATTTGATTCAACATTGTGGAGATTGTCGTAAGATCACATCATTCACTTGCAACATTTGCAACCTTTCTTTGACCAAATTGTCTATTGTTGTATTATCCACCTTGAGGATATGGAATTCCACGGTTGTGTTGCCTTCCTTAATGATATGAAGCTCCTCATTTGACAAAATTTCCTCCATAGTTTCATGGTTGTCCTTTATTATTGTTCAACTTTGGACAACTAGGTCTTATGTGACCCGGTTCATGACAAAAGTGACAAACAACTTTATATTCTCTTCTATTTTGATTTTTAAAGTGATGATGTCTAAAAGATTTGATGTTGTTTTTGGGTCTAGACGCGACCAAGACTTTTTCTTCTTCTTATTTGGAAATAAGAACACTATCCATTTCTTTAGATAATTTCATTTTATTTCTTCTCCACTTAACTTTCGTAAGAAGTTTATGAATGAGTGGAGGAGAGTCTAAGGAAAGAAGGGTTGACCTTATTTGTTCAAATTTGGGTCGTAATCCTAAAAGAAATTGAAAAAACCTACGTTCTTCGACTTTATCTCTTCTAATCTCATGACACTTACAATCTATTCCTAGTTTGGGACTAAGTTGATCTAATTCATTCCACACACTAGAGACATCCATAAAATAATCTCTATCACTTTTCTTTCCTTGTTTGATACTTTGAGTTTTTTGAATCAAAATATATTTTCAGACCATATCTTTTTGGGTAAACATTCTCTTGAGATATTCTCAAACTTCACTAGCTTTTTCACAATACATAAGATTTTGAGCAATCTTAGGTTCATTACTTCCATAAATCCATTCTTTAATCCTAGAGTTCTTGGCTTCCCAATCATTTAATTTTTATAATATTTATTCATGACATGTTGTCTTTCCTTTCCGTCTAATTTTTTCTCAATCTCATTTTCTACTTTGGTTAACTTAAGAGAATGAGGGATAGACGTACCTCTTATGAAGCCCCACAAATATTTTCTTTTGATATGCATTTTCAAACATTTTACCCACAGTGTGTAATTAATTCCATCAAGCTTGTATGGAAAATGATAACTTCCTCCTTCGATTGAAATTTTGGAGTCCTCCATGAGAGCAATATTTTAAATAACACTCTCCAAGGAAGTCAAGAAGAAACCCTTTTAGAAGTTTCACCAAACAGTTGGTGAACAGCCACAACAATACTCTTCAAGGGATGATGATCAGCAGCAAAAAAAAAAAAAAAACTCCTTCGACGAACCAGCAACTCAAAATAGTAATAATAGCCTACAATAAAGCTTCAAGAAGCAGCCCAATGGCTCTGGTACCATGTAAAAGTGACTACAACAATCTCAAAAGAAGCATAAGCATATAGCAGTAAAAGGCACTAAGGTCAGGTGCAATTAAACATTCAAAGGCTGTAAAACATAGCATACTATTACAAGAAACTGTTACAAATATTTATACAAGAAAGAATAAGAAAGAATGGGCTGAACTAGCCGTGGGGCTAGTTCCAATGGCTCATAATAGAGCGGTTGGAAATACCAACAGCTAGCTCAATGGAAAAACAAAAATAAAAAATAAAACAGAAAAAAAAGAAAAATAAACTAAATCCTAACTAAGGTAATACCTAATTAAGAACTAAGCAGTAACAACTAACTAAGAAATCCTCTTTCTTAACCGTTATAACTGACATATTACGACTGACATGTGAGACACACCATATTCTAGTAAGCAAACCTAAAACATATATACATATACAAATATTGTTTTATACAAAAAGGCATCTCTTACATGACTGTATAGAACTTGAACCCACAACAAAAAATATGAGTACAAAATGGCGTAAATTATGATGCCTACCAATCACTCTCTATCCTATCAACATCATCATCGAGAGGCACTGCCTTTCACTAAGTAACTACTTGAAAACAAACATTAACCTGTTAAAAATAAACTTCAAGTATGATTTAGCCGAAGGCCTGTAATGTATAATGCATAATCCAAACAAACAATAAGACACAGATAACATGTGTTAACTCAAACATTATAATCCATTTGTACAAGTAATAATCGTACATAAGATATTGCTAGAACAACATGCATACCCATTTACATTGTTCTTAATACTGAGTGTCGACACATTCCCTACTGTGATGTACAAAGGTATATACAAGATTGTCATGCAGTTTATGGTTATCATACATAAACCGAGTCACCAAGGACAAAGGAATATAGGACAGCCCCAGTGTGACTCCAAACTAGGTTGAGCTTAACTATACCAGCAACAGCAACACATCCAATGTTCTATATTGGGACGGGCTTCACACTAGTAGCCCGAGTGAGGAGCACTTTACAAAGTAGATCATATTGTTCTTGGAATCTGGGTTTCTGCGCCGCCTATCTTACCCTTTTTATAGTGGGCTTGACTGGTTTACAATAGGTGTATTCTGTTCATGCTAAATGCTGCCCTAGGCCGTTATTCTCTGTTTATCTCCTGCTCAGACTCTTAACACAATACCAATATGCCACACAGACTCGCATCACATTATACATTAAAATATACTAAAATGTACAGAATACATTTATCATACGATATCATGTTAAAGATTTGTAAGTGTGAAATTACGTCCATGCAAATGTTGGTCCAACACCAGGTTGTCGGCACTCCACTCCAACCATAATACAATACTTCTCGAAGCGGTATTCTCGTAAGCATAACACAGTTATAGTGTCTATGATCTCTATGTGAGATTATTATACATAAATATCTGTGATCTTAAAACGCGTAATATTGCTAGTGCTCATCTAAAACTATTTCACGCTATTCAGACACGTGTTAAGATCATTTAACAGCTCCTAGGTCGTGAAAATTAGAAAAAATCGATCTTCCCTTAACATCAGAGGAGGGAATTAGCACTGTGCCCCCTGACGTCATGTCCTAGAGGTCGTTTGAATTCCCTGGAACACCCTGGAACAACAATGTCTGTTTCGTTTTACGCGTAGCTAATGCAAACGATGGAGGCAAGACCAGCAGAACAGACTGGACACGAAACGGGAGGTATAAAATCCCAACCTGTTTAGCGATGTTCCGTCCTAAACCACGGAACGACATCGAACGAACACAAGTGCTGGCCATCTCTCTCGTGAAATCGTACCTGTGAGTCTCTCTCTCTCTCACGCACGCCTCACAAGTCACATGATTCAACTTTCTAGTGAAGAATTTCGGCAAGCAGCAACTACATTGGTGGCAACCGATGGAAAAGGAGTTGTTTTCCGGCGACCAGTGCTTGATTCACCACGTCAATTTTCAGGTAGGCCTTGTTTCCTTGTTTCCCTCTCTATCGATACCCTTCACTTTTGATTTCCAGTGGACTATAAATCCCTGCTCCGATCGATCTCCAAAAGCCATCTCAAGACATGCCCTGCAACTGTGAGGAAAGGTCTGTCGAGCTAATTCAGGTGCATTGTTCTTAGCTATGTCTCACCCACCAAACGAGCTCACATCTTGACTCTATACAATTCATTGGAAAGCTCGATCCATTGCCCTTTCGATGAGCTATAGATCGCTTCAATCGGAGCTCCTTTCAGTTAGAACTCGCCACCGAAATTTGGCTGTTTGAGCGGTCTGTGCAGTCGCGACTGGTAGTATTGTCTGTTAGGAACCCAGTTTGAAGGAGTAAACGGGCTCCAACCGAGGAGTTCTTACACTCGTTGGATAGATCTTTTGATTGTCTTTCCAACTTGCCCAAGTTCGACCCCATTGGATTTCTCAGCCAGAAGTTACGAGCCCGCAAATTTGGCTGATTGATCAAAAGTGTAGAATAAAAATCAAATGTTGAATAAAATGAACATGTTGGACAACACGATCAACAAAGGAAACGATCACTGGACAAAAAAAAAAAAAAAAAAAAGTTATCAAACGACCTATTAGAATTAAATTACACCCATCGGGATGGTTGCTCATTCGCCGAATTTGCTGACATACTATAAGGGCACAAATGTCAAGATGATAGCAGCACGTGCGTGTTTATGTGCATACCAGTAGGCAAAACGTTCATGCCTAGGCTTACAAGACATGCCCAATCTAATCGGGCTACGGCCATGTCATGGCCATCCAACGCCAGCCGGTCAAGCAGGCCATTGGCCATGGCCAATTTCGATCGGACAAAATGAAATCCATCTGCCGAGTTCGTCATAAGTATGATGTTGTGCTTCATTACACGCCAAATTGGCACTAAAGTGCCCTTAGGGAAAAAGTAGGAGTTTGGGACATCGTAAAAATGTTCAAAATGAGTTATTTTTTACATAAAAATGCCAATATATAGAGGCAAAAAAAATAGAAGCCAATAATAGAATTTAGCACAAAAATTACACGCCAAACTGTTTGTAGAGGATCTATGATAAAAATGATGGTTTGAGGCTTCATAAAAACAACTAAATTGAGCCATTTTCCCTTGAATCAAATATGATAACTCATAGAGCATGAAAATAGGCACTAATCTTAAAATTTGGTGTGAAATCATGCATGTTGCCATTTGAATTTAATCAAAATACACATTTTAATCGTAAAACCTTCGGGAAAGGCCACCTTATGAGACCTCACTTCAGCCAGCCAATTTGACGCGCCAAAGTAGACCCTGCGCTAGGAACTATACAAGAGTCGCCCGGTCGGACAACAACCCCAGTTAAAATTTTCCCTAGGACGAGGTACAAAATGAGGTTTTCCCACCCACAATATTCAACTCAATAAACAATACAAACTCAAGAGGCCTTACAAATGTGTTCGATACAACTTAGCACTCAACCTCACCCACAAACCATGCTGCCATCATTCATTCATCGACATGACCAAACCACACATGCAATCCCTAGTCCTGCAAACCACACCCTTCCCTGGGACGGCTGGACAAAGGGTATGAGATGGGACTAAGCCTTCGACTCTAGGAGTCCTCGGCTAGTCTCACAAACTCGTCGGCCATAGCCACAAACCAACCAAAACCCAGTCCTCCACTAGTCTCACAAACTCGTCGGCCATAGCCACAAACCAAACAAAACCTCATTTCTATAAGGTAAGTGGATGATCTCACCTACCGGGAACTCGCCTGGGGTCTCCTCAATGCAGGATTCGTTCATGTAGAGGTGGAACCGGCCCACGCAAGCCTCAACTAGACCACTACTCAACGTCACGACCCAGCTGCAGCACTCGGCCTCCAGCAGCTAGGATAGCCGCAGATTGATGGCGCCAAGCTAACAACGTTTCTCCGACTGCTACCGTCGTGGAAGCCTGCTCTTGCGACACTTAGCACTGCATTAAGGAATATCGCCCGCGACCGCCTCTGCTCATTCGACTTCAAAGATCAGAGCTCTGTTCTTCCTTCAGCAGGTAACTCGTGCACAACAATCAACATGCCGAAATCAATAGAATTGCAAATCAATCACAAAATAAATCTACGAGAACTCAATGAGGAAATGCGTCACCAGAAAAACGTGCAATCCCAAATCTATAAGCAGAATTTGGGGAAGCAATGGCCGGATGTCACCCGCGGTAACAAGTTTCTTGTAGAATCACAAGCGGTGAAGAAATTGTCTATCGTTCTCTCCACACGGCATCAATTGCTCTGAAATTGCTCAGAGGGAATTAGAAGACGTCTGGGATGACATTCGAACCTTGCTCGACATGTAATTGTTGGAATTTGCAAACGCGACATGGATTTGTTGTTGTACAATGGTCGTCTTCCTCACTATTCTCTGTCATAGCCAAACTCCGTCGACAGCAGATTTTACGAAAACACAAGCACCGATTAAGCTGATTCAACAATAATAAAATTCATCAGGAAATACTCGAATAATTCACGAGAAGATAATGGATTCCAATTACGAGTAGAAATTGGGTTGCAGTTGCAGAATGATGATTGTCTTCCATCAGGTGCTCGATTCTCTGATGGAATCTCTTCTCAGACAAAACGTTTGAATTTCTCCCCGCAGCGCATCACTTCTAGCTCGAATGGAACATTCTTTGGTCACATAGGCTCCGCACAGATGTTGCAAAGGAAAGGGATATTGGTCGGCCGCCGGTTTCATCTCCAATGGCTGGAATTTCAAGAAGTCTCCTGAGTTCCTCTTGCGGCAGAGTTCCTTAGGCCAATACGCGTTGAGATCTCTTAGCACGTCAATCCTTTCTCAATTTGATCCTCAATTAATCAACTAGTCGCTGCAATTGAAAGGTGAAGGGATTGGGAAGATTTTCGGCAATCGCTATCGCCTTCGATGACCGAAATATCAAGATCTGCCCACCAAACAGTTGGATGGACAGGGACAATGAACCCGATTGGAATTGGATTTGATTAAACTAAGAAATGTGACAGAAATGTACTCAAATTGGTTTAAAGAGCATCACTTCTTAATTACGAATAAGAATCTCACAATCTTTGATTAAAATCAACACTCAATTTCAATCGGAACTTGAAGAACACGTTTGCCATGAGCTCGTGTCACGTCTGAGCACGCCGGAGCTAAGCGACGCTCAATTTTTTCAATGTTGGAGTCGATTGTTGTCCAAGAAATGATCTAGATTCAAGAAAATATGCAGTAATGTTGGAATTAACTCTCCTGGTTCAAGAACGTCCGAAAATGAGTCTTCGGAAGGTGTCGATCGTCTTCAGAAGCATCGGAGCGATCGTCGATCTGCGCTATATCGCCCGACGCAACCTCTGCCTCTAAACCATCGGTGGTTTGACGAAATGCACAGGGATTGTCTTGAAGCTCGTTGTTGGTGGTTTTGGAAGCGTTCTTGCATCGCCATCAAATTGACAACAACAAATTTCCAAAATTTACTACTTCAAAATCTACAGGGTGTTGAAGCATGTGATCGTCTTGGGTTATTCATCGAATCTTTCGCCGAAGGGTAATGTTTTGCAGTCAAGGTTGGATGATCATCATTGTGGAAGTCACCGGCATCCCGCCGGAAAAGAGGAATTCTCCCTCTTCAATTCAATTCATCCTAAAACCTTCCTACAAATTACAAGTCGTCGGCTTATATACTTGTCGGAATGATGTGTGAGCTTAGCTCATGGAGTCAGTTACATCCGTCTCGGTTATACAAGAAATCAAGAATTCAAGAACCAGTTCAATAGAAAAAAAGTTAGTAACGCGTCTCGATTTAGCTAGAGTTAGACTCCACGCGCCTAGGTTGATCCAAGGCTAATGGGCTCAATCTGGATTGAGCTCGCATGTTGAGATTTCTGCTAGTTGAAGTGGCGACAGACTGCTTACATCCTCTTCACGGTTGGCGCTAACCTCCTTTGACGAACCATCACTTGCCTTGGCAGGCTCCTCAGCCATGGTCGGCTGGGCCCCAAGTAGGAACATATCAAATCCACCCTCCTTAGATCGAGCTTGTCCCAAAGGTCAAACATGTGTAAATCTCTAAATGATCTAGTCTGTAGTCTCCTGGAAGCAGTTCGAGCAGAGACTTTAGCCACTAAGAAGCCTCTAGAGTTGTTAACAGTGACCTGACAACAACATTCTGTCTGGTTTACCCCGATCATAAACTTGTCTTATACATTTCCGGGTTCTGGCCATGTGTTGATCTACATGAGCTGACCCGTGATGGCTAAGGATGGTGCTAACCCATGCACCACTTGTATCCTTCTCATTCATAAAGTCAAGCACAATGTTTAGAATTATAGGGGTAGTGGTAGATATCATGGAAGTCTTAGGCTTCGCAAAGAAGTGTTGCAATTGATCTGCCAAGCAAAGGATCCCTTTTTCCATTTTGACATCAAGAATTCAGCTATGGAAAGAACATCGATAGCCATAGTAATCATCTGAAGTGTTGGCTGTCTTATGGTCAAGGCCTTTAGAGCACCCTTGGGCTCTACATGCATTTTGGCGGCCGATAGAGAGAGCTTGTCATTTTCACCCTCCTTAGAAAATGACATGGTCATCATGAAGAAGTTCCATATGATATCATTGAGAGTCGCTAACTATCGAACTCCAAGCACTACATCCACACCGCATATGGGTAGTACATATAAATCAACTCTGAAGGAAACATTCTAAATGATGAGCTCAACCTCCCTACACATCGAGGAACACTCTAGGCATGACCCATCGCCTATCATATTAGAGAAGGAAGGTTGTCTAGAAGTGCTGCAACCAAGGGTCTTGGCTGCGTTCGAACCATGGAATTTGTGTGTGGCTCCCGTATCTCGAAGGACCATCACATGCTGCTCATTGTTATGCCCAATGACTCCCCTCGAATTGGGTTGTGTCGTGTCAGCCTATAAGTGACAAATCACACTAAACTCATCATGAAATTCTGAAACTGTCCTCTCCTCTTGGCTGTCTAGCTGCTCAATTTCCATAGGAGGCTGCTCCTCCTCGTTTTCCTCTTCTATAATGAACAGCTTCATGTGTTTACACTTGTGACTACGTTCCCTTTTTTTATCACAAGTGAAAACAGAACCCTTTTTTAATGTGTTCATTCCTATTATGCTCGCTGATGTGTTGTGTTTGAGGGGCATGTGTGGTAGATTGCTATGCATGTACCCTCCTTGCTAGCTGGAAGGGCTTGGGGTCATGCGTCTTCTTTTCGTTAAACTTGGAAAAATCAAGTTTAACGCTGGGCAACCGAGGTTCGCCTCTTGTTCGACCCTAACACTCATCATATGGCTCTCTCTCTTGTTGCGTCTTCATATCCAATCCATACTACGAACCGGCATCGCTACCCAACATGGTTGGCTCATGACTGTTGGATGTTCGGCTGAGACATTCCTCTTTGACTCAAGATTTGTCACATGATTGCCTCTCTTGGCCATCTTCGCCCCTATGGTTAGCCCGTCTACACCCATGATCATGGACTGGTCTATCATAATGCTCATCTCGCATGGGGCAAGATCTGTCTGTGTCTATATTCGTGCTCATGGGCTGCTCATCCATAATGATCATCTCGCATGTGGTGAAATCAATATGCAGTTCTATCCTCTCGATCATGGGCTGGTTTGCCATAGTGATCGTTTCGCATGTGGCAAAGTCTATCTGCATCTCTAAACTCTCGGCCCTCATCGTGCCTATAGTCAATGTGTCTTACTTCTTTCTTGCGGTCTACTTTGTCATCATGGCCCTCACGCGTGTGGAGAAATATGTCTGCCTCTCTAACATCATGGTTTTGGTAAACGCCATGCGCATCTAGTCTCTCCAAATCATGGGTGTGATGATGGCGTGCATATCGAAGGAAGCCATCATTTATGTGCTCATCTTGGCATCTTACCTTTGGTAAGGCAGGCTACGCATCTTCGCTTTTGGCATCTCGGTTATACAAGAAATCAAGAACTTCGATGAATAACCCAAGACGATCACACGCTTCGACACTTGGCAGATTTTGAAGTAGCAAACGCTGGAATCTACTGCTATCAATCTAACGATGATGCACAAATGCTTCCAAAACCACAACGACGAGCTTCAAGACAATCTCCTGTGCATTCCATCAAACCACCGACGGTTTAGAGGCAAAGGTTTCTTTTGGCAATATAGGGCAGATCAACGATTGCCTCGATGCTTCTAGAGACGATCGACCCCTTCTGACGACTCATTTCTGGATGTTCTTGAACCAGGTGAGTTAATTCCAACATTGTTATATAATTTCTTGAATCTTGATCGTTTCTTGGATGACAATCGATATCAAGACTGAAGAAATTAGACGTTGTTAAGCTTCGGCATGCTCAAACACAACCGGACTTCACTAGGATTGAGTTCTTCAATCTCTGATCGAATTAAAGTTTTGATTTGACCAAAGATTGTGAGATTCTTGTTCGTAATCAAGAGGCGATGCTCTTTAAGTCAATTTGAGCATAATTTTTGTTGCATTAATTAGTTTATTTGAAAGCAAACCCAATCTGGTTCAGAGTCCCTATCTGCCCGACTGTCTGGAGGCGATAAGGGTGGCTGAACATCAATCCAACCCCTTTGCCTTTTAATTGCAAAGCATATTTGTGTTGGGATAAAGCGCGGATAAACAAGAATATGCTAACAATGATTCAACAACGAAGTAAAGCCCAAATCGATCATGCAAGAAGCGACAAGACACCAACCAAGCAATCACAAATGCACAAGAAGATTTTTACGTGGAAAACCCCTCAAAACAATGAGGGTAAAAACCACGGGGCACTACGACCCACAAACAATCCACTATAATCAATGATATAAGTTTTCCCACGAGGGGCTACACAAAGCCAACCCTCTAAC
>JAANDH010000650.1:28280-59719 GCA_011799765.1 Nymphaea thermarum | reverse complement strand
CAAGCCAAGCTCGCAACCTTCTCTTCCTAGTCTTCTTCTTCTTCTTCTCTCCTCTCCTCTTCTCCTTCTCTCCTCTTCTCTTCTCCTTTGCTGTGCAGCCACCAAGAGAGCTCCCTCTCTTTTCCCCAAATGAGAAGCCCTAAGAGAGAGAGCCCTAAAGAGAGAGACGTGAGGAACAAGAAAAGTGAGGGGGGGGGGGGGCACCATCGGGTGCCCTCCTTTATTTCTCCCGCCCGTCACTTAAGTGACGGGCCGGGTCGGGTCCTCTCTTGAGGCTGGACCCGACCCAACAATTTGGTCAATTGAAGATCAAATCAAGAGAGAATTGACGCGTTGTGAGATCACGACAAGTTCTGTCTGAGGAACTATGCAGCAAGATGAACTCAGAAGAAATCTTAAAACTTCAGTTACCAAAGGTGATACCAGTGGCCGACGAACATTCCATCTCCTTCGTAGCATTCGTGTGGAGCTTGTGTAACCAAAGAACTATCAAATCGACTGAGAAGTAATGTGTTGTGAAGAGTATTTCACACATTTTGTCTGAGATGAGCTGCCATCAAAAGAACAACGAGTTTACAGTGACTGAACCTCATCTACATCTTGATTTACAGCTATTCCAGTGTCGAGCAGGATTCAAATGCCATCCTAGATATCTCCAGATCACATCTGAACAATTTCAGAACCATTAATGTTGTGTGAGAATGATCAACAAATTCGTTACCATCGGTCATTCTGGAGACGCGTTGCTGCTACCAACAATGATTTATCATTTGTGAGCTGAATTCCGTTGAATCTCGGAGTGGAACTGGAGCCATTCTGGATCACAATCACCTACAAACTCTATCTGAACATTTGCAGCACGATTGGAGCAGAGACAAGTGCGAATTTGGTAGATCTTCATCTGCAAGTGACACAAGGAACAACCTGCTACTGTCGGTGACCGTCTGACCACTGCTTCCCCAATTTCTATTTACATATTTGGGATTCCTTGTTCATCTGGTGATGAATCCACTCCTCTGAATTCTATGTTCATGATTCAATGATTGAACTGTAATTCTTATAAGTTGTGTATGTCTGCACCTGTGCATGAGATCTCTATCGAAGAACAAATAGAGCTCGGTCCTATGACACCGAACGAGCTATGGTCGTCTCTGGTGCTAATTTCTTGATGCTGAGCAAGTGTCGCCATTTCGGGCATCTTCGTTGGGTTCAGTCAGCGAGTAGCTGGCTGACGTTCGTGAAGACCACTTGCACATGTGCTAGCAGTTGGAAGCCGAGTGCTGCAGTTGAGTCGTGACGTTGATTAGCGGTCTAGTTGAGGCCCACGTTCGGTCAGTTCCACCTCTACACGGAAGAATCTTGCACTAAGGAGACGCCAGGCGTGGCCCCAATAGGTGAGATCCTCCAATCACCCTATAGAACGGGATTTTGGTTGGCTTGTGGAAGCGTTCAATGAGTTTGTGTGACTGGCCAAGTGCTCCTAGAGAAGGAGGCTTAGTCCCATCTCATACCCCTCTATCTAGCCGTCCCAAGGAAGGGTGTGGTTTGCACGACTAAGGATTGCATGTGTGGTTTGAACGATTGATTGATGTATGGCACGCATGTGGTTTGCTGAGTGAGGCAAGTGCAAATTGTATTAAACGCATGTGTATGGCCTCCTACAGTTTGTAATATTGTATTGAGTTGCATATTGTGGTAGGGAAACCTCAATTTGTACCTCGTCCTATGGTTGAATTTAGCTAGGGTTGTTGTCCACTCAGTGATTTTTGTATAGTTGCTAGAAGGTGAGGTAGTGCCAGCCATTTCACCAAGTTATTCTTGGCGCGGATCCCATCCATTGGTGCACAAGCATAGGTGGCTATAGTGGGGTTCCATCAATTGGTATCAGGCAATTGTGCAATGAAGCATCGAGAGTGCAGTAGGTCCACGGTGTACTCCTCTCTCCTGTGGCCTGTGTTCCAGCAAAGGTCAACAAATTATTGATCCCTTCTGAATTGCAATTAACTTCTAAACCTGTTCGGAGGAGTATAGATTTACTAGAGTTGTGTTAGAGGAGAATTTGGTTGTTCTATTGCTGCTATTGTCGCAGAAGGACAAGTCATTACCACCGGCGACAATCCGGCTACCCCAACTCTGTCATAGATATTGGGTTATTTGATCCTTTGGTGGCTCGTTCAACACTTGAGCTTCATATTACTTTTTACTGTGTCGAATGGAAGACTGTTGATCTCTATGTTTTTCTTGTGTGTGTGAACCTCTTGTTAAAGGAAGAACTGAGTTCATACACAACATCTTTAGCGCAAAAAGTGGCTACTTTGAGTGACATTGCCGATGTTGTTCGAGTGCCGTTGTAGAAATCACCCTCAGCAGTAGCAGTCTGCAAGGTGCTGCTGGTCTCTGATGCAGTGCAGCTACGTCCTGCCATGTGATAGTCGAGAGCTACAGCTATTGAGACTCTCGTAGTAGCGGTCCAGCCAAGGTCAGCATGGGCCGGTTCCACTTCTACTCGAACACGTCCTGCCACGAAGAGTCGGTGGGCGAGGCCCTAGCCGGTGAGAACTACAAACACCCTATAGAAACGGGGCTTGGGTGGTTTGTGGCTGCGGCCAATGAGTTTGTGTGACTCATAGAGAGCTCCTAGTGTCGAAGGTTTAGTCCCAGCGCATACCCTCGACCAGCCGTCCCAAAGAAGGGTGTGGTTTGCATGACTAGGGATTGCATGTGTGGTTTGAATGATGGTTTGGATGAATGGAGCACATATGGTTTGCTGAGTGAGGCTGAGTGCTAAATTGTATCGAACGCATGTGAAGGCCTCTTAAATTCTGTAAATTTTGTATTGAGTTGAATAGTGAGGGAAGGAAACCCCATTTTTTACCTCGTCCCAGGGTTGAATTTAGCTGGGGTTGCTATCTGGCCAGGAGATTTTTGTATAGTCGCTAGGTGACGAGGTATCACGAGCCATCTCCCAAGTTGTTCCTGGCGAGAATCCCATCCATTGCCGCATGAGCATCGGCGGCATCAATTGGTATCAGACCCAACTTGGAGACCATGGCTCATGGAGGCAAGCACGGCGGGTACGAAGAGTAGATAGCAGACCGTGTTCGGCAGTACACACATGTAGCAAACTTAGAGAGGATGACTACTGAGGTGAAATGGGTCAAATTTGACGTGCCAGAAATTTATCATGTGTGAGGTTAAGTTTGAAGACAGGTCTCATGTTTACATCAATTGGACACTATATAAGAGCATATGACAGCGACGCAAGCTCATTCCAAGCAGCGAGACATACACCTCGTGCCCTTAGAGGGAGCTACGCACAGAGTTTTGGCATACCTCCAACATCATGACCCAACTAAGGCTATCCCCAAGATGCCTAATTAGCCTTATCAAAGGCGAAGATGCCAAGATGAGCGAGTACATGATGGATTCCTTTGAGATGCATGCCATCATCTTCCACCAGATTTGGAAGGGCTAGATGTGTATGATGCAGTCCATGACCGTGAGGATAGACATGCATATAGATCTCGCCACACACAAGGCGATCTCCATGGATGACCAACCAGCCCATGATCATGAGGTTAGGAATGTGGACCGACCTTGCCCCATGCGAGATAAGCAATATGATGGACCAATCCATGAGCATGGATGTATATGCTGACCATAAGCATGAGGATGGCCAAGAGAGGCGTTATGCACATGACAAACCTCGATTAAGAGAAGAGCATGATGCCAAGCATCCAACAGTCATGAGCCTTCATGGTGGGGTAACTATGTTGATTTGATGCACAAATTGGATAAGAGGACTCGACATGAGAAAGGGCCAAATGATGAGAGTTTCCTTACAATGGCATGCCCAAACCGTATCCCCGATTTGGATAGGTTAGGGGAGTAGACGGATTCCAGGGCCAAGAGGTTAGAGGGGCAGGCAGATTTCGCTACATGCGTGAGGGCCACGATGACAGAGGAGGCCATGGGCATGAGGAGAGATGCGCTGAGCATAGGCATGCTGATCAAAGGCATGATGATGGTTGTGAGTTGAGGTATCCACGCGATGGATCTCGAGCTAAAGTAGAGAGGTCAACCAAGCATCTAGCAACCATGTACCATCTTGGTTCGGTAGCAATACCAGATCCATGTCCAACTATGACCCGAGAGCTAGACGTGAGCATGAGGCAGATGAAGAGAGATGGGGCAGAGTACGTGATGAACCCCAAACTGAGGTTGAGGACAAGGACCTACACAATTTGCGCAAGCCTGCTAGACCTTATGACTCCAGCAAGGGAACTTCGGGTAATCAAATGCCACCCGCTAAACCTTATGACTCCAGCTAGGAAACTTCGGATAATCAGATGCCACCACCACCTCCAAGGAGGGCAGACCCATAGCCTTCCATGTCTCTTACTTCGTATAAGCATCATGGCAGCCGAGAGGAGGAGAGCGAGGAGGAGGAGCCTCCTATAGATCCCGAGCAGCTTGATAGCCAAGAGGACAAGGTAGGATCAGAAATACCGGGTAAGTCCAGTGTAATTTTCCACTTATTGGCTGATACAATATGGCCCAACTTGATGTGTGTCATGGGACACATTGATGAGCCTCGTGCGGTGGAATTTCTTGATACAGAGGCCATGAATAAAGCCCTTAGTTCTAAGGCAGCCAAGAACTATTGGTTGTAGCATTTATATGCAACCTTCTCTTGTTGATATGATAGGCGATGAGTCATGCCTAGAGGGTTCCTTGAAGAGCGAGGAGGTTCAGATCACCACTCAGAACTAATCTTTTAGAGTCGACTTGTACGTAATACCCATCAGCAACATGGAGGTAGTGCTTGGAATATGAGGATTAGCGACTCTTGGTAAAATCTCATGGAACCTTTCCATGATAACCGAGTTGTTTCCTAGGGAGGGTGGAAACGACATGATTTCCTTATCAGTCGTCAGAACGTATGAAGAGCCCAAGAGAGAGTTAAGGGCCTTAATTGCAAGACAACCAACACTGTAGGTGGTGAATATGCCACTAAGGTTCTTCCATTAGCTGATTTCAAGACACCAACATGGAAGAAGAGAACTTTTGCTTGGGCAAATCGATGGCAACATTTCTTTGAGCACCCTAAGACTGCCATGATAACCACCTCTGTCCCTATAATTTTAAACGTTGTGCTTGACTATAGGAATGAGAGGGATACAAGCGATGAGTGGGATGACACCATTCCCAACCAACACTGATCAGCTGTTGTAGACCAGCACATGGCCAGAGCACGGAAAGGTGTTAGACAGGCTTATGATTGGGCCAAACCAGACCAAGAGTTAACATTGGGTGATTGTGGACGGCTTAGGAGGCTTCCTATGTGGCTGAAGTCTCTGCTCTGACTGCTTCCAAGAGACTACGGCCCAGATCATTTAAAGATTTACCAAGTTCGAACTTTGGGACAAGCTCGATCTAAGGAGGGTGCATTTATACGTTCCTACTTGGAGAACAACCGACCGTGGCTGAGGAGCATGCTGACGCAAGATGGTGATTCGCCAAAGTAGGTTAGCG
This sequence comes from Nymphaea thermarum, assembly GCA_011799765.1. NCBI lineage: Eukaryota > Viridiplantae > Streptophyta > Magnoliopsida > Nymphaeales > Nymphaeaceae > Nymphaea > Nymphaea thermarum. Next base: position 54,184 of record JAANDH010000650.1, on the reverse strand, counting down.
CCAGCCGCGAAGTGGATGTATGTAGTCCAACCCCATGCCATCCAGCAACGTCTTGACCCTGTGAGCTTTGACCAGACCGAGCTAATAGCCTAGGATCAACCTAGGCACGTGCAGGCCAACTACAGCCAAGCCTCGATCCTCTTTCATTTCCATTTCTAAATCATAAACGTTGAACTGGTTCTTGTTATTTTGGTTTGTTGTAATGGTTCTTGATTCTCTTGTACCAGTTCTTGTAATTTTCATTTTCTATATTGTTTAATGACTGACTCGACGAGCAAAGTTCGAACTGTTCTTGCGGCTATAAATAGTTGACATCCATGTAAGTTCAGAAGGCTTTTGATGAATTGAATTGAAGAGGAAGAGTTCCCCTTTTCCAACGGGATGATGGCGACTTCCACAATAAAGATCACTCGACTCGACTTTGAAACATTACTCCTTGACAAAGATTCAATGCACAACACATTGAACAATCGAACACATTGACCCACAAAAGAACGTCGTAGAAAATGCCAAAATCTACTACCAACTCCGACAGTGATGCATGCTTGTACATTTTGACCAGAAACAGATTCCCTTGTGGTGTTTCTCCTTGATCTGTTCTAGTGTAAGATACTTGACCATTGATTTAGAAACAAGAGAGGATTTAGTTCGACTGATTGGTGACCTACCTTTCTACATTCCACCCATCCTCAACTTGTTGAGTGGAGGCTGTGAGCTAATTCAAAGAACTTAAGGAGGCTACGGGGCTTTAACACTTGCATTTCAATGTGGATATCATCCTTTAATCCACCCATGAAAGCCCCAATCGGAGCTTCTATAGGCTAGCTTCTCACCATGTTGGTAATATTCTCAAATTGTTCTTGATATTCAATGACTGTCCTTGTTTGTCAGATCCTCGATAGCGTGTTGTTGTAGTCAAGATAAGCTAACGAGCGAAAACATTATGTGATTGCCCTCAATAGGGTGTTCTAGTCGGGTTTCCCTTGATGTGCCACCATCTAGCGATACCATTCGATCGCAGGGCCTCCAAAATGTACTACAACATAGTTCACTTTGAGATCCTGTGTGTTTCCTTGACAACTGAAGTATTGTGATACATTGAATTTCCAACTCGGTGGATCATCTTTCGCAAATTTTGGGAATTCCATCTTCATCAGTCTCTAGGGAAAATTTTCCATAGAGTTCACCTGATCCCTCGGGTTTCACACATGCTCCTGAATTTCCATTTGCTCTAGACTAGGTGAATGGTGTTGCTCTATCGTAGAACTTCATTGTATTTGCCAGAGCTTCCTAACTCATGAGAATGGTGTTTATCATGTCGTCTATGTTGCTCAATTGTTGTTCCATTGTCTAGACCTTGCCATCGAGTAGCTCCACCACAGCCATGGTATCTTAGGTGGAAACTCTATGGCCGCCATAGAGGCTCTGATAACTTGTTACCCTTCATAGTGCTAAGCCCGACTCACACATGCTAAGGCATAAGCCAGCTTCAGCCAAGAGGAACGATAATTTTCATTAGGGTTAATCCTTGATGGGCAGGGTATACTTATATCCACGGGTTGGGTTATTACAAAGGGTCTACTTACTAACTCACTAATCCATCACATCCCACTTAACTGACCAACATATGCCTAAGCTAATAAACGGTGAAAATTTTCTCAAATTAACATCCTAATGCTAACAGTAACAAGTCGGAGCCAAATAAGTTTCAGCACGATTTGTACTATACTATATCCTTACATACTAGAATAGCATTGTAAGAGAAGAAGCTTGCCACTGGTATATTACATGTTCTCGAAGGTGGCTTGGTTTTACTTGTTGGTTTGATTATTTCTTGTGATTCACATTGTTGATAGATCGTATGTTTCGGGTCCGGATCCATACCCGACCCATCTTGTAGCCCGTGTTGGGCACTACTTAAAGTCATGTAACCCTAATCCTTATGTGTTAATGATATTCTAAGGAGAGAGAGAGTCTGGCGGCTAGTGGGCACCGACTCCTCCTCATTCGTGGTTTTTTCTCCCTCGTGTTGAGGGTTTTCCATGTTACATTGTGTTCCTTGTTCCTCTTCCTCTCCTTGTTCGTATTTCTACATGGTATCAGAGCCGTGAAGTTCCGGCATTATCGTGTTGGAAGAGCCGCCCGCACCGTTTATCGTCCGACGGAATCATTGTTCATCACCGCCGTCTGACGCCAAGATGTCCGCCGTTTGCTGCCGTCCGCCCTCCCGTCGTCCGTCCGTCTACCGCAGTCCACCCTCCCTTCGCCCGTCCGGCTGCCACCGTCCGCCCTTCCGTCGCTTGTCCTTCTGCGCTACTGCTCCCGCCGCCGCCAAGCGCCTCACGCTCCGCCCTTCTGCCGACGCCTCCGTCTTCCACGCTGCAGTTGCTTCCTGCCCTTGTTGCTCTCGTCGTTGTGTGGGTCTATCATTATGGCAGCCTCTTCTTCCTCGTCGATGGTCAGTCAAACTGAAATCGGAACTGTGAGACCCGAGCATGTTCCTGTGCAGGTTATTACTCTTCGCCTCACAAAGAAGAACTATTTCTCGTGGTCGCCAGCTATGACTATGGGGATTGCTGGCCGTGGTCGGATGGCCTATATCGATGGGAGCAATCCTGAACCAGCAAGAACGAGTGGTGTGTGGCACACTTGGTTCCTTGAGGACAATCAACTAAAAACGTGGATTGTCAACTTTGTCTCTGCTGAGATTCAGCCTCTTATCCTTCAGAAGAAGACTGCACGGGACATGTGGATGGTCCTAGAGCAAATGTATGGCCAGAACAAGATGGCCATTTGCACTTATCAAGTAATGAAGACTGTTTATAACCTCCGCCAAGGGAACTCTTTTGTTGCAGACTACTATGGGGCCTTGAAAGCCAAGTGGGAAGAACTTGACTATCATTATGATATTCCGTGGCACTGTCCCCAAGATCAGGCACTTCACATTGCCCAGGAATGGGAAAACAAAGTGTACCTCTTTTTAGCTGGCTTAAATGATGAGTTTGAAGGTGTTCGGAGCCAGATTCTGAGTTTTGGAGAGGTGTCTAGTATTGAAGATGTATACTCGGTTGTTGAAGCAAAAGAACAGAGAAGGCTGGTCACCAATGAAAGCAAGAGGGATCTTGGTCTCTCTCATGAGAGATCAGCCCTTGTGAGCCGTGGACCTGGAGGCTTGGCTAGACCCCCTCGCCGATGCACACACTGCAAGAAGACGGGTCATACCGTCGATTACTATTGGGATCTCCATCCAGACAAGAAAGGAAATAGAGGGAGGTCTTCTAGTGGGAAGACACATGTGCCTGAGGTGCCCAAATCCAATGGGGAAAAACTCTCTATTTCGGCTGATCAGCTTCGTGAACTAAGGGCTTATTTGGGCAGGATCGATGTCAACAAGATCGAGACATCAGAGGAAGCTAAAGCTAATCATGCTCTTGCAGTTATTGGCGATAAAGGTAACTCTTCTGTGGGGGAATGGATTGTCGATAGTGGTGCTACTCATCACATGATAGGTAATCCAAAATTGTTTCATGAGTATAAGTTGTCCTCGGGAAGGGAACGTGTTTCTCTTGCATATGGTTCCTCTACCTGTGTGGCAGGCGAAGGAACTCTGTCCTTGTTGGACAAATTTCATGTGCAGGGCGCATTACATGTCCCCCAGTTTCCTTTAAATCTCTTGTCAGTTAGTAGACTTACTAAAGAATTGAATTGTGAACTTATTTTCTCTACCGATCGCTGTGTTTTGCAGGACTTGGTGACAAAGAAGAGGATTGGGATTGGTTTAGCTTCTAATGGATTGTATCGTCTTCCCATACGTGTGGCTACTGCTCTGATGACAGCGATCCGCAAGACAGATAAGAGAAGAGAAGATTGTCTTCAGTCCTTTATGTACTGGCATGAACATTTTGGGCATTTACCTTTTGGGATTTTGAAACATTTGTTTCCAGACTTGTGTTCCTCTTTAGAATTGTCTTCCATTTCTTGTGATGTTTTTTAGTTTGCCAAACATGTGAGGGCTTCGTACCCTCTTTCTACTAGTTGTGTTAATGAAGCTTTTTTCCTGATTCACTCTGATGTATGGGGACCTTCGGGAATTTACACCCATCAAGGTTTTCAATATTTTATCACCTTCATTGATGATTTCTCTCGTGCTACATTTGTGTACCTGTTAAAAGACCGCAGTGAGGTTCCTCATATCATCGAGATATTCATTCTTCATGTGCATACCCAATATGGTGCGAATGTTAAAACTTTTCGGTCCGATAATGCCCGTGAATACATGTGTCAATCTGTTGAGGAGTTTTTCAGACAAAGCGGGATTGTTCATGAGACATCGTGTAGTTACACCCCCCCCCCTCAAAATGGGGTAGCTGAAAGGAAAAATTGTCAACTTCTTAATGTCACCAGGACTCTTTTGTTTCAAAGAAATCTTCCTAAACACTATTGGGGTGATGCAGTTCTTACTAGTGCCTATCTTATTAACCGCATGCCCAGTCGTGTTTTGAATGGTAGGACTCCCCACTCGTTACTTCCTGGAAGTCGTCCACCATTCCTACTTCCTCCTCGTGTTTTTGGTTGTGTATGTTTTATCCATGATCACAGTCCAAATGTCAAGAAACTTGATCCTATGTCTATCAAAGGTATCTTTGTTGGATACTCTCCTACGCAAAAAGGAAACAAATGTATTGACCCTATTACTGGTCGAGTTTATGTTACGAGGGATGTTACCTTCTTGGAACATGCCTCTTACTTTGGTGAGAATCTTCTTCAGGGGGAGTAGTCTGTGGGCAGAGAAGAGTATTCAGAGACAGGAACTTCAGTGTACAGATTTTTTGGACTACATGAAAGCAGAATCGCTTACTGTTGTTGATGTGCCTGAGAAGGAGGAAAGGTGTGACATTAGCATTGAGAAGGACGGAGGCCCTCGGTTGTTTGGACAGTTCTACTCTAGACGAGGTACTCGGACAGAGATGATGACTTGTGATGCTAGATCTACTTCCAATCCCAATGCCACTCCTTCCCTGGATGAACCAAGTCCTATCGTGGAGACTGTGGAGACTCATGATGAGGTTGAAAAGAAGAAGGAAGATCTTCCCATTGCCCTGAGAAAGGGTGTCAGGTCATGTACTCAACACCCCATTGGTAATTTTGTATCTTATTCCAGACTTGGAAAAGATTACAAGTGTTTTGTTTCTACTTTTTCTTTGGTTGTGATCCCTAGGACTGTTGCTGAAGCTCAAAGTCACCCCAAGTGGGCTGATGCAATGAAAGAAGAAATGGATGCCCTGAGAAGAAATTTGACATGGGAAGTGGTGAAGATTCCTGAAGCCCCTTACTTAGTTGGATCCAAATGGGTGTATACCATCAAGTACAAACCAGATGGGAGTGTTGAAAGGTATAAAGTTCGGCTTGTGGCCAAGGGATTTAGCCAGAAATATGGAATTGACTACTTGGAAACCTTTGCTCCCGTTGCGAAAATGAAGACAGTGAGAGTGGTTATATCCCTAGCTGTGATGAAGGAGTGGAAGATGTATCAACTAGATGTTAAGAATGCATTTCTCAATGGTGACCTCGAAGAAGAAGTATATATGCGTATGCCTCCAGGATATGAAGAACCAGAAAAATGTTGTAAGCTAAAAAAGGCTTTATATGGCCTTAAGCAATCGCCCAGAGCGTGGTTTGAACGACTGAGAAGAGTGATGATACGTCATGGATACAAACAAGGAAATGGAGATCACACTCTGTTTGTGAAGAAGAGGGAGAGCAGGGTTACTCTCTTGCTGGTCTACGTAGATGACTACTAACAGTGTCCTCTACTACTCCTCCTCTAATAGTTCGATTTTCCCAATGACCGATGTCTTAAGCTAGAGTTTCTAGAACCGTTCGATTCCATAAAAGAACCATACCTCCAACGATCCAGATCATGACCAGAACATGATTTGGTTTCCTTTATGTGTAATCTAGACGACCTTCTTTGACGTAAATTGGGATGTAGACATACTCCTACTCCATTTGACACTGGGCACAAGTTGAGTCTTAGAGATGGAGAGCCTCTCTGTGAAGAAGACAAGGGAAGGTATCAACGTCTGGTTGGAAAGTTGATTTATCTTACCCTCACGAGACCTGATATCACCTTTGCGGTGAATGATTTGAGCCAATTCATGCATGCACCAACCGATGCACATCTGAAGGCTGTGGACATAGTACTATGCTACCTGAAGAAAAATCCTAGCAAGGGACTCCTGTATGTGAAATAAGAGATTGTGGAAATCGATGGCTATTCTGATGCAGATTGGGCTGGTTGTGGTGATACCAGACGATCTACTACAAGGTAGTGTGTCTACTTGGGAGGAAACTTTGTTGTATGGAGAATCAAGAGACATGAGGTTTGCTCTAGATCTAGTGCAGAGGCAGAATATAGGGCAGTTGCTATGGAAGTGTCAGAATTACTATGGTTGAAGATATTGCTGACTGACATTGGGATAGAGATTGAAGGACCTATGAAGATGTATTGTGATAACAGGTCTGCAATCAACTTAGCCAACAATCCTGTTCTTCATGATAGAACAAAGCATGTTGAAATTGATCGTCACTTCATTTGGAAAAAAAATTGATGCGAAAGAGTTGATCTTACCTAAAATGAAGTCTGAAGACCAAACTGCTGATGTTCTGACGAAAGCTCTTCCTTCAGCTTCATTTGATAGGAATGTATCCAAGTTGGGCATGTTTGATACGTATGCCCAACTTGAGGGGGAGTGTTGATAGATCGTATGTTTCGGGTCCGGATCCATACCCGACCCATCTTGTAGCCCGTGTTGGGCACTACTTAAAGTCATGTAACCCTAACCCTTATGTGTTAATGATATTCTAAGGAGAGAGAGAGTCTGGCGGCTAGTGGGCACCGACTCCTCCTCATTCGTGGTTTTTTCTCCCTCGTGTTGAGGGTTTTCCATGTTACATCGTGTTCCTTGTTCCTCTTCCTCTCCTTGTTCGTATTTCTACACACATCATTAACTAGTCGTTAGTCTGATTTTTGTTTTGTGGGGACCACAATAAGATTTTGTCTTGCTTTTAGTCCCTTGATATACATATCAACCAATGAGTTTTACAATGTTAACTTCTGAATTATTGAAGATGGTATTTATGCTTAGGTAGTGCTTCTCTTGTGGATTAGGGGTTGCAGGTCATTTATTGTGACTATTCATTCTTATTTCTCAAGACCAGTCCTTGTTAGCTAGACATATTTTCCAATGTATCATTAGCCAATTGTCTTGAGTATTCATATGTTTCCTTACTTTATGATGAAAAAATATTTGCAATATGCACAAATTATCGACATGTGAGTTGATTTCACCAGAATGACTTATACAACTTGTCCATCTTTATGTCATGGTTGATCTTTGCATAATAGATTATTTAGGTAATCTTTTTAATGTTCTTTCAATCAAATGTCTAAGTAGCATATGCCTCCTGCCTTGTCTCTCACCTATTACCAATGGTGCCTATGCATATTTGTTTCTTTTATGTCTATTTTTATATTGTAGCTCATAGCTTAGATAGACTCTATCATAAGCCATTGCACCGCAATTGAGGTATATGACTTTGTGATTCATATTAATATTTTAATGATCACAGTTATGAAATGCACATTTTCCAAGTCAACTTTGTCTAATCAACAATTGCCAACGTTCCAAGAAGTCAAAGATTATTGATTTAAAAAATGATATTTTTTTAGTGCAGTTTACATACTTTTAGTTCTTTGCATGATTATTATATTTATACTAAAGTACAATTCTCTATTGGTCAACAGTTACTCTTCTTTATTTTAATATTTCTCTTAACTATATATTCAATTCAAGGTTGTGTATGAATTGTTTATTCCCATGGAGTTTTTAAAAGCTGATCATCTTTGACTAAAATGTGCACCTTGTAGAACTTTCCTTGAAGTTTGTCTTTTGGCTATATTTTGGCAAATATATCACAAACAAAGCCAATGATGTTTTCTAGCCATACATAAGATATTGCAGCTACTATCACATTATCAATCACTACAACTTGATGGAGCTTTTCATCTGTTATTTTTTATAAAAACTTTAAGCAACCATTCAAAAGTTTTCATAGTCTTATACAAAAATGTACTTACTGAAGTTGCAAATTTGTGTGTGTTTTTGTTAGTCTCAGTGTGGTAACGCCCACTCATGCATGCTAAAACAGAAGCCCATCTTCAACAAAAGGGATAGATAATTCTCATTAGGGACAATTATCGATGGACAGAGGGTAGTTATACCCACGGGCTGGGTTATTACAATGGTCTACGTCCTAACTCGCAAAACCATCCCACTCCACATAACAGGCCACCTACGCTTGGCTACTAACCAAAAAGCTTTTATGAAATAAGCCTACTAGATTCCTAACGTCATTCCCCCCTTGAAGGATAATAACCTTGTCCTCAAGATTTGAACTCAGCAAATCTTCTTTTCACATCTTCTACGTTCTCCTAGGTTGCAGGTACTTGTTCATGTTCAAACCACTCAATAAACCACTCTTTGATTCTTTTTCTTCTGCTCTCAATGTAGGGGTGCTGGTCATATTTCTTTCTGTGATCTCCTGTGGAAAGTGTTTCAACTTAGATGCATGGAAAATAGGGTGTATCGCACTCCCCTCTGATAGTTGCAGTTCATAGGCCAGTGGTCCTATCCTACACATTACTTTGTATGCCTTACATATCAATGAGAGAGTTTGTTAGGTCCTATTGGGGAGTTGAGTGCTGCTGCTTTCTGCAGCCTACACAGGTATACCCAAGTGTTCATCTCATGTTGTTGATTGTGATGTTTGCGATCGTATTGGATGATCATTCTGTTTCTAGCATGTTCCAAGTGTCACTTCAAGTCTTGCAATATGGCATCTCAGTAGCGAAGATGATTGTCCATTGATGCTTCCTTAGTAGTGTCAGTTGATATCATCTAATATCGGGTGGGGTCCTCCATAAATAGCTTCAAATGGTGTCACTATTGTGGAAGAATGCCAGTGGGAATCATAGGCTAGCTCAACCCATTGTTATGGTTGTTTTCTCCAACAAACCTTGTTACAAACTTGTAAAAAGAGTCACAATATAGATATGTTCTTGTAAAAACAGATTACTCCTGCAAACAAATACTTAAGAAGACAACAACCAGCCAAGAAAAACATTATTTAATGTTGTCACAAACACTCTCAAACTTCAAGAATGCATATATCTAACAATTGCACAGCTAACGGCAGTCTTTAGCAGCAATATAATAGTCCAAACCAACTAGTTTGACAGTAGAAAATGCACAAAACTGCCATACCAAGTTCATTACTACTACAATGTGTGTAATGCCGAAATCCAATAATAAGTGAACACATTGCAGGGATAAAGCAGTAGAAAAATACACACCATGTATACGTGGAAAACACCCAATGATGGGCTAAAAAACCATGGCCAACGAGACTCTATATCTATCAAAGAGGACCAAAAACACCAGCGGCAATATCTCTACTATTTTAAGAAAAACAGTGAACACAAGAGAAGAATAACACTCTCTTATATGAATAGAAGAAAGAACCCCATAAGAAATAAGAAAGAGGTCACCCAATGAAGACTGCCTTCATTCTCTCTTTCTTCTTTGTCTCTTCTCTTTCTTCGTCACCTGTTGATCAACCCATGCAGCCTTCCTGCATTTTTCTCCTCCTTCTCTTCTTTCCTTCCTCTTCCCCTTATCGTTTTGGCTGTGTGTGCAGCAAGAGGAAAGCCCTTTATCTTTATGAAAAGAGAAAGACAAGAGAGAGGATGGCACTATAGGGTGCCCTTCCCCTTTTCTTTGCCCGCTCACTCAAAGGGCAGGTCGGGTCTTCACTTGAAGCTGGACCCGACCTAACAAGCTCCCCCTTCAGCCTCTAGAGAGGGATATGGATTATACTTGCAAAATGAACAAACTTAATACATTGTCTGAAAGTCAGTCATCCCAACTAGGTCTCTACAGTTGTCATGTTTTTCTTTTGGTAGAGACTTCGTCATCATATCTGCAGGATTCTTCTCTGTATGTATCTTCATTAAACAACATTAATTTTTTCTCAAGCACATTATGAATCCAATGATATCTAACATCAATGTGTTTGGTTCCTAAGTGAAAAGCTGATTTTTTTGCCAAGTATATAGCACTTTGGCTATCGCAATGTAATATATATGTCTTCTGGCTAAGACTATATAATGAAACAAACTCTTCATCCACAACAACTCTTTACAAGCTTCAGTTGTTGCAATATATTCTGCCTCTGTAGTGGAAAGAGCAACACACTTCAGCAACTTGGATTGTCATGATACAGCTCTTCCTGCAAAAGTAAATACATAACCAGAAATAAACTTCTTAGACTTCACGTCACCTGTCATGTTCGCATCTACAAATCTTTGTATCTCTATGTTAAATTCACTAAAATATAAACAATAATTTGAAGTATTTTTAAGATACCTTAGGATCCACTTCACTATTGCTCAATGCTCAATGCTCATTGCCTAGATTTGACAAGAACATACTCACTACACCAACTGCATAAGCCAAGTCTCGACGTGTGCAAACCATAGAATACACGAGACTCACTACTGCGGAGGTATATGATACATTCTTTATTATTTCTTTCTTATTTATTGAGGATGGACATTGCTCATTTTTCAATTTAAAATGTGCTGCTAAAGGAGTACTTACTATTTGACATCTTTCATACTGAACTTGCTAAGCACATTCTCAAAGTATTTCTCTTGCGACAACCACAACTTCTTGGCCTTCCTATCACGAATAATCCTCATGCCTAACAATTTTTGTGTTGGTCCCAAATCTTTCATATCAAAGAATTTGGTCATGTCTTTTTTTAAGTTAGCTAATTAATTGACAATTATGTCCAAACAATAAGCATGTCATCTACATATAACAACAAGATAATGAAGTTACTTGATGAAAATTGTCTAATATAGACACAATGATCTACAGCTAACCTGCGACACTTTTGATTTATCATAGAAGCATCAAATTTCTTGTATCACTGCCTAGGTGTTTGTTTAAGTCCATGCAAGTTCTTCCTTAGGTTGTAAATGTCACACCCCGACATTTTGACACTCAAACATTTCATTTTTTTTTCTTTTAAACATCAAACATCTAGGTGTGACTACACAACAATTCAAAAAGACGATGAGCCAAGCAATTCAAAACAATGGGGCGAACTTTCATTAATGCAATCATTTCAGTTCATACAAAATCACATCTATGTGTAACACCCCATAAGTTTAGTCCTGTATCGAAGATTGTGAGGAATCTTTAAGGGTTTGTAAAGAGGGTCATTGATGAGAAGATTGTCCTGGTTCCTAGCCTTTCTAGGATTGGAGCCGAAACTGCTAGGGGGCGGGTGGGGATCCGCCAGACTAGGGGCCCGAGCCCCGGAGTGGGTCGGGTTGTTACAGTGGTATCAGAGCAGTTTCAACACTCGGACCTGGGGTCCCACACGCGCGGACGTGTGTGCCTTAAGGGGGGTGGATTGTAACACCCCATAAGTTTAGTCCCGTATCGAATATTGTGAGGAATCTTCAAGGGTTTATAAAGAGGGTCATTGATGAGAAGATTGTCCTGGTTCCTAGCCTTTTTAGAATTGGAGTCGAAACTGCTAGGGGTGGGTTGGGATCCGCCAGACCAGGGGCCTGAGCCCGGGAGTGGGTCGGGATGTTATACTATGTGTAACAAAAATGCCCCAAACTGTATAATTGATGCCTAACAAAAATAAGACATCAATAAAACCAAAATAAGACTTGCCGGCACTACAAAAGACCCAAAACCTCTCTAGTAGGACGTGAGTGAAGCCATCTGAACAACTTGCTGCCCCGAGTCTGCCAAAACCTGAAAAGAATGACAACTGAAGGCTTAGACTTCACAGTACGACAACAAGCCAGCAAATTCCTAAACCCTTTAGGTATGGGCTCAACTATGAGATAAAACACAACTATAAGAGCAAATCGTCATCATGTCGTGACAGGGCATAGTCAAATCATTGACAAGAAGGTCCCTATCATAGCCCACAACATGTAAAGGCCCCTCAATGACCACAGTAATACAATTTCAAATCACACGCAAAGCATGCTAAAACACATAAGTCTCATTCATTTCATTCACATTCACACTCACATTCTTTTAATTTACTTTAACTACGAAGCAATTTACTATCATGTTGTGGTAGGGCACATAGTCACATGACTTGTCAAAAGCCCCTCACATATCCCACAACATGCATAGGTCACACAAAGGCCACAATATCGCATTCAATAACCACGTGAAATTCAAAAATAAAGCATCATTCTCATACACACTACACTCACATCTCAAGTAAGGCTCAAATAAGAGAACAAATATCAAACCATCTATCCTCATGTCGTGTCAGAGTACGACACGTAAAGGCCACTTGATGGCCACATTAACACAACGTCAATCACATGCGAGGCATGCTTAAACATAATACTTGCATTCATATCATTCCCATACACATCAGTCAGACACATTCAATCATATACATTACATTTTCATTAACTTTAGTGAATTATCAGTTCCTGTGGGTGCAAACACAGGCATGTGCACACTATGGGCAGCCTACAGCCGAGAGACAACCCTTGTGGTGGCCCATAACAGTATGGATCCATATCATCCGTTGCAGCGGTAGAGCACTCATCCATGGATGTGTGAATTCCAAGGAGAGATACTCAGCCTTCCCTACGACACTCAGGTTGGGAAGGAGGGGGCCCACGCTCCAAGCACAACACACAACAGTACCCTGGGGCCTTGCACCGTCTGCGCTCTAACAGGCGAGACCAGTGGCAAGAACGGGACGTCTCCCAAACACATAGCCACATCCCACTGGCCTCTCATCTCTTATTCATTCTTTCTTATCATTACAGTTACTCATTCACAAAATGACTGGCTAGCACATGAGGTTAATACACCCTACGAGTGCACTTACACCTCTCAATGCCTCCACACGAGGTCTATACATACAGTAACAGTCATTGCTAGCCGTCATACAGCACGGGTACAACTACCCTCTATTTCACCCATTTGCATCGTTGCCCATGGCAATGCACATGCAACAATATTCACATTCATATCAATCATCACATCAATCCTCACATCAATCACATCAATTACATCTTTGAAAAACTTAGCCAATCCATAGAGAGTAGTCTCGATCTGCGGTTGGCTCGTAGCTGTCTTATGCAGTTATCATTCTGTGATGCTTTCTAATGCACAATTGGGGTCGATGAGACACTCGACTCGATACCCCGCCTCATCTATCCTAAACAGATATCAATTCTAGCATGCACATGTAAATGCGTACCATTTTCNAATCTTTCTAACCCATTCATATCATATGAGCAACATACATATACTCATTCACAAAGCAGTCAATCAATTAACATCACAATCCTAGGATCCCTTGATCCTAGGATCACACAATCACACATTTGCCCCAGGCAGGGATTTGCCTGGAATGTCGCAATACCTGTGGCGCGCACACAAAACTCTTCAAGACTCCTCGAGCTTCAAACTCAAGGTCGACGGGACGTGCCCGGGGTACCTGCAAACATAAACAAAGGATAAGATTCCTACTAGATACCTAAACAATCCAAACAAATACAAAACAAAATCCTTGAGGCACGTGTCATCGCCTCAAGAGGGTGCCGACGGGTATTGTCGACCTACAAGCCCTCTAATAGGCCACTTCCCAACTTCTAGCCGTGCCAACATATGTCAAAACTCAAAGTCCTCAATCCATCTATCACTCATGCCTTTCTCAAAATTTTCTTTTTCTTAATCAAGGCATCAACCCCAACGGCACATCCAACTTACGTACGCTTTCCCTGTTTAACTCCAAGACGCCCCCGTTCACTAGAACGTGGGCTACAAGCTCACCAAAACCGTCCTAAACCCTCCCCACAGCCATACAAACGCTACTATGCTTCCCTATTACTTCGAAAATCAACTCATCATGCTTAAATAATCATTAAACACATGAATCATCGCATCTCCAACGTAACCCTACACTTACCCCAAAAATTAAAATTACTAACATGCATCCCTAACTATCAATTCTACCTTCTAGCATGCTCAAACAATAATTATACACGTTCCAAAGAAAAATATATCATAAAATAGATTCAATTTCGCATTGTTCACCCCAATCTAGGCGTTTAAACTGATGTAATCCTCCCGGCAGCCACCTCACGAGTCCAAGTGGTCCCCAAACAGTTAAAATCCTTCAATGCCGCCACCACCAAGGCCTTCTCTAATCGCTGTTACGAGGGGGAGGACAAATCCCCAAGCTGAAACCGAATCAAACTGTGATAGTATAGTGAAAATCAGTGAGGGAGAGTGCTCGATTGGAGAAAATGAAAAAACAAGCAGAAAATGGGGAGAGAGTGTGAAGCGTGGACAGAGAGGGAGGTCGAGTAGAGGAAGAGAGAGAGAAAAACAGTGGGGACTGATAGGGGAGAGGGTTCGGTCAAGGGGGGGAAAGGCCAGCAGTGAGGGTGAGGGAGCGTGAAGGAGAAAGGGGAAGGAGACGAGAGAGAGCGTGGGCAGAGAGAGGTGCGAGAGAGAGCAGTCGAAAGGGGAAAAGGGGAAATGGGAATGGCAGCAGAAATAACAAGAGAAGAAGAAGATAGGGCAGCAGAGGAGAGCTTACCCACGCTGCCACCGTCGCCACCTCCGTCGCTGCTGTCATCACCTCCGCCGCTACAGTCGCTTGTCCAGCCACCGCCCCTTCTCCTTCTCTGCGCTGGTACGAGAGACCCCCAAGCGCACGATGAAGGAGAAAGGGAGAGCCCTCTCATCGGGTTTCCTCACGACAAAGGGGATCGGGTCCGGGTCTGGACCCTGACCCGATCTGACCTGCAAAAAAAAAATGTCGCTCGTTACATCCTACCCTCCTTAAATAAAATTTCGTCCTCGAAATTTAGATCATACCTCAAATCAAGCATAAGTGTGGATACTTCTTTCGCATATCCTCCTCAAGATCTCATTTTCCTTTCCAATCTAAGACACTTGCACGTAACATGTCCTCTAAAGTTTGAATGGTCCACTCAGCCTGCCCATCAGTTTGGGGGTGGAACGCTGCGCTCCGCTTAAGCTTGGTGCTCAATGCCTTCTGCAATTGCCCCCAAAACCTAGAGGTAAAAAGAGGATTCCGATCAGAAACGATAGACTTTGGCACTCCATGCAATCTCACTATCTCGCCAATGTATAACTCTGCTAGACTTTCTAAGGACTGACTGATTCTGATAGGCAGAAAATGGGCAGACTTTGAAAGTCAATCGACAATCACCCATATGACATCATGTTGTCTTTAGTGCTAGGCAACCCAATTACAAAATCCATCGTAATGTCTACCCATTCCCACACTGGAATATCGATTCTTTGCAACAAGCCTCCTCGCCACTGATGCTCTGCTTTGACCTGTTGGCAAACTAAGCACTTTGCCACATATTTTGCAATTTCACGTTTCATTCTAGGCCACCAAAAATTTCTCTTCATATCCTGAAACACCTTTGTACTGCCAGAATGTATAGAAAACTTAGATCTGTGAGCTTCATCAAGCAACTGACGCTTCAGCCCTTCATCTCTAGGAACCCACAATCTTTGCCAAAACCGCAGTGAACCATCTTCATCTTGATGCCAAAGAGAATCTGTCTTTTTGCTTTCTTCCATGTTCTTAGCAAACTCTGGATCTTCCTTTTTCTTCATTACAAGTTCTTCCATCAAAGGATGTCGAATCAAGGCCGTCATCGTTGCCTTGTTCTCATCACAAAGGTAAGGCTACCAAACTATCACATCTTGCAATAAGGTCCAAGAACGAGTCAACACACTGCACATTGTTGCCTTAGCATGCCTGTTTAACGCATCGGCCACCACATTTGCTTTATCTGGGTAATATGATATGGTAAAATCATAATCCTTTAAGTATTCAATTCATCTTCTTTGCCTCAAGTTGAGATCCTTTTGGGAGAACATATACTTCAAGGACTTGTGATCTGTAAACACTTCAAATGTTACATCATAGAGATAATGTCTCTACATCTTCCATGCGAACACAACTGCTTCCAACTCCAAATCATGAGTGGGGTAGTGTTGCTCATGGGCCTTCAACTGCCTTGATGCATAGCCCACCACACGACCATGTTGCATCAACACACAACCATAACTGATTTCTGATGCATCTGTGTACACGACAAACCAGAATGACCTGATGGAAGCGTCAAAATAAGGGCAGAAGTAAGCTTGACAGAGTTTGAAAACACTTTTCACACTCCTCATTCCACACAAACTTTACTCTTTTCCTCAATAACTTAGTCATGGGCATAGCTATTCTTGAAAAGTCTTGTATGAACTTGCGATAGTACTGCCAATCCCAAAAAGCTTCTAACCTCAGTTACACTGCAAGGTGTCCTCCAGTCCTGAACAACTCACACCTTATCCGGATCGACGGATACTCCATCCTTCGAGATCACATGACCCAGAAAGTTTACCTTCTCTAGCCAAAATTCACATTTTGAGTATTTGGCATAAAGCTTATGCTTGCGTAAAAGACCCAACACACTCCTCAAGTGGTCTTCATGCTTTGCCTCACTCTCTGAGTATACCAGAATATCATCAACAAAAACAATAACAAATCGATCCATGAACTCTTGAAAAACCCGATTCAAGAGGTCCATTAACACTGCGGGAGCATTGGTCAACCCAAATGGCATGACCCTGAATTCATAATGTCCATACTTGTTTCGAAAAGCAGTCTTAGAAACATCTTCCTTCTGTATCAAGAGTTGATGGTAGCCTGTCCTCAGGTTGATCTTAGAGAAAACCTTTGCCTTCATAAGTTGATCAAACAAATCTTCAATTCTTGGAAGCGGATACTTATTCTTGATAGTGACTTGATTCAACATGCGATAATCGATGCACAAGTGCATTGTCCCATCTTTCTTCTTCACAAACAATACAGGTGTTCCCCAAGGTAACACACTAGGTCGGATGAGGCCCTTGTCTAAGAGCTCCTGCAGTTGCTTCTTCAACTCTTCTAACTCTGCTGGTGCCATACGGTAGGGTGCCTTAGAAATAGGAGTTGTACCTGGTGACAACTTTATCTTGAATTCCACTTCTCGTGTTGGAGACAAACTTGGTGGTTCCTCAGGAAACACATCAGGGTACCCGCTCACAACGGCAACATCTTGCAACCTCACCGGTCAGCTTCATTGATCAACACATTGACCAAGAAAGCAACACTTCTATTTTCTATCCATCGTTTAGCCTTCAATGCAGACACCATTGTCTTATCAGTTCGACTGGCCTTACGAGTATAAAATTCTACAGACTGCATCTCATTAGTCAACATTTGTATATACTTCTTCCTGCAATCTATATTGGCATAATGCGCATATAACCAATCCATACCCAAAGTCACATCAAACTCACTGAGACCTATGATCACCAACTGTGCAGGTAAGTGATGTTGATGGATCTCCACGTCCACATCAGACATCACCTTCAACAAAATCCGGACTATAGTTAACTCTGCCATATTCTGGCATCTTAAGGAGCTCAAATATGCGCACACACTCTTCAATCCATTTGTCTGCCTTGATAGGGTTTGGGCGCCACACTAGTCTGGGCGTATTGCCCATCAGAATGGGCTGAACTTAGCTCTCTTTGAGCCTTTGTAGCTGACCCAGCTTGCTACCAAACCCTACATAGGTACTCCAACTGTACACACAAGAACTCTCATTCTCAAACGAGGTTTACGACGAATCTTATAAAACAAATCACAAACGTGCATCAGCACAAAGTTTCAAAACATCGATCACATTACGTACTTATACTTTACTTGAAAAATCAAAACTACAGCAACAATTCAATAAAATAAATGCGTACCTGGGCAACACGGCTTCACAGATAGGCTTTAACTCACATCCATAGTGGGGTTTGCCATGGCTCTGATACCAAAACTGTCACACCCCGACCTTTGACACTCAAACATTTCATTTTTTTTTCTTTTAAACATCAAACATCTAGGTGTGACTACACAACAATTCAAAAAGACGATGAGCCAAGCAATTCAAAACAGTGGGGCGAATTTTCATTAATGCAATCATTTCAGTTCATACAAAATCACATCTATGTGTAACAAAAATGCCCCAAACTGTATAATTGATGAATAACAAAAACAAGACATCAATAAAACCAAAATAAGACGCGTCGGCACTACAAAAGACCCAAAACCTCCCCAGTAGGACGTGAGTCAAGCCATCTGATCATCTTGCAGCCCCGAGTCTGCCAAAACCTGAAAAGAAAGACAACTGAAGGATTAGCCTTCACAGTATGACAACAAGACAGCAAATTCTGAAACCCTTTAGGTACGGGCTCAACTATGAGATAAAACACAACTATAAGAGCAAATCGTCATCATGTCGTGACAGGGCATAGTCAAATCATTGACAAGAAGGTCCCTATCATAGCCCACGACATGTAAAGGCCCCTCAATGACCACAGTAATACAATTTCAAATCACACGCAAAGCATGCTAAAACACATAAGTCTCATTCATTTCATTCACATTCACACTCACATTCTTTTCATTTACTTTAACTACGAAGCAATTTACTATCATGTTGTGGTAGGGCACATAGTCACATGACTTGTCAAAAGCCCCTCACATATCCCTCAACATGCATAGGTCACACAAAGGCCACAATATCGCATTCAATAACCACGTGAAATTCAAAAATAACGCATCATTCTCATACACACTACACTCACATCTCAAGTAAGGCTCAAATAAGGGAACAAATATCAAACCATCTATCCTCATGTCATGTCAGAGTACGACACGTAAAGGCCACTTGATGGCCACATTAACACAACGTCAATCACATGCGAGGCATGTTTAAACATAATACTTGCATTCATATCATTCTCATACACATCAGTCATACACATTCAATCATATACATTACATTTTCATTAACTTTAGTGAATTATCAGTTCCTGTGGGTGCAAACACAGGCACGTGCACACCATGGGCAGCCTACAGCCGAGAGACAACCCTTGTGGTGGCCCATAACAGTATGGATCCATATCATCCGTTGCAGCGGTAGAGCACTCATCCATGGATGTGTGAATTCCAAGGAGAGATACTCAGCCTTCCCTACGACACTCAGGTTGGGAAGGAGGGGGCCACGCTCCAAGCACAACACACAACAGTACCCTGGGGCCTTGCACTGTCTGCGCTCTAACAGGCGAGACCAGTGGCAAGAACGGGACGTCTCCCAAACACATAGCCGCATCCCACTGGCCTCTCATCTCTTATTCATTCATTCTTATCATTACAGTTACTCATTCACAAAATGACTGGCTAGCACATGAGGTTAATACACCCTAAGGGTGCACTTACACCTCCCAATACCTCCACATGAGGTCTATACATACAGTAACAGTTATTGCTAGCCGTCATACAATACAGGTACAACTACCCTCTATTTCACCCATTTGCATCGTTGTCCATGGCAATGCACATGCAACAACATTCACATTCATATCAATCATCACATCAATCACATCTTTGAAAAACTTAGCCAATCCATAGAGAGTAGTCTCGATCTGCGGTTGGCTCGTAGCTGTCTTATGCAGTTATCATTCTGTGATGCTTTCTAATGCACAATTGGGGTCGATGAGACACTCGACTCGATACCCCGCCTCATCTATCCTAAACAGATATCAATTCTAGCATGCACATGTAAATGCGTACCATTTTCNAATCTTTCTAACCCATTCATATCATATGAGCAACATACATATACTCATTCACAAAGCAGTCAATCAATTAACATCACAATCCTAGGATCCCTTGATCCTAGGATCACACAATCACACATTTGCCCCAGGCAGGGATTTGCCTGGAATGTCGCAATACCTGTGGCGCGCACACAAAACTCTTCAAGACTCCTCGAGCTTCGAACTCAAGGTCAACAGGACGTGCCCGAGGTACCTGCAAACATAAACCAAGGATAAGATTCCTACTAGATACCTAAACAATTCAAACAAATACAAAACAAAATTGTTGGGGCACGTGTCATCGCCTCAAGAGGGTGCCGACGGGTATTGTCGGCCTACAAGCCCTCTAATAGGCCACTTCCCAACTTCTAGCCGTGCCAACATATGTCAAAACTCAAAGTCCTAATCCATCTATCACTCATGCCTTTCTCAAAACTTTCTTTTTCTTAATCAAGGCGTCAACCCCAACGGCACATCCAACTTACGTACGCTTTCCCTGTTTAACTCCAAGACGCCCCCGTTCACTAGAACGTGTGCTACAAGCTCACCAAAACCATCCTAAACCCTCCTTACAGCCATACAAACGCTACCATGCTTCCCTATTACTTCGAAAATCAACCCATCATGCTTAAATAATCATTAAACACATGAATCATCGCTTCTCCAACATAACCCTACACTTACCCCAAAAAGCAAAATCACTAACATGTATCCCTAACTATCAATTCTACCTTCTAGCATGCTCAAACAATAATTATGCACGTTCCAAAGAAAAATATATCATAAAATAGGTTCAATTTCGCGTTGCTCACCCCAATCTAAGCGTTTAAACTGTTGTAATCCTCCCAGCAGCCACCTCACGAGTCCAAGTTGTCCCCAAACGGCTAAAATCCTTCAATGTCACCACCACCAAGGCCTTCTCTAATCACTGTTACGAGGGGGAGGACAAATCCCCAAGTTGAAACCGAATCAAACTATGATAGTATAGTGAAAATCAGTGAGGGAGAGTGCTCGATTGGAGAAAATGGAAAAATAAGCAGAAAATGGGGAGAAGTGTGAAGCGTGGATAGAGAGGAAGGTCGAGTAGAGGAAGAGAGAAAAAAACGGTGGGGACTGATAGGGGAGAGGGTTCGGTCAAGGGGGAAAAAGGCAGCAGAGGAGAGCTTACCCACGCCGCCGCCGTCGCCACCTCCATCGCTGTTGTTGCCATCTCTGCCACTGCCGTCGCCACCTCCGCCGCTGCTGTCACCATCTTCGCCGCTGCCATCACCGCCCCTTCTCCTTCTCTGTGCTGGTACGAGAGACCCCCAGGCGCACGACGAAGGAGAAAGGGAAAGGCGAGGGAGGAGCCCTCGCGTCGGGTTTCCTCACGACAAAGGGGATCGGGTCCGGGTCTGGTCCCTGACCCGATCTGACCTGCAAAAAAAAACGTCGCTCGTTACAGTAAATCATATGCTTTTTCCTAGCAACTAAAAAACTTTCTCATTGTGCCATGTAGATTTTTTTCTCTAGATCTGTATAAAAAAAAGCAGTTTTTACATCTAACTACTCCAAGTTTAGAAATGTCACCAAACAAAGCATTACCCTGATAGATGACATTTAACCACAAAGAGAGAAAATTTCATCAAAATCAATACTTTTTTCTTGCTTGAAACCTTTTACCACTAACTGGCTTTGTATCTCAACTTGTCTTTACCTTCATTTTTAAGCTTGTAGATCCACTTGTTTTGCAACATTTTCTTGCATAGCTTGAATCCATTCATCTTTATGCACATCATCTAGCACCTCTGTATAGGATTCTAGCTCTCTACTATCTGTAAACATAATATATTTGTTAGTAGAATATCTAGTAGATGGAATACATGTTCTTTTACCTCTCCCAAATTGCTCCTCAATTGGTTCTGAATTAGGAAGAAGCTCCCCCCCCCCTCCCAACTCGTGCTTATAATTAGTTTGAGTCTCCCATAGGGTTGTCATCTATATATGCTCTTTTGCCTCTATTTTCTCTTCTTCTACATTTTCAGCAATCTCTCCATACTTAGATGAAAGTTCTTTAAGTTCTGCATAGGTTGGCTCATGAATACCACTAGCATTCACACCTAACTGTTTATCTCCCATGACATCTTCAATCATCTGTTCCTTTTTTAAGACATCACAACTCCTATAGATTTTGTCATTCTTTGGATCTCATAACCTATAGCCAGATTCATCATCTACAAAACCAAGAAATGTTAGAGGAATAACTTTATCATCTAGTTTGGTTCGATATTCTTTAGGTACATGCATGAAAGCTCTGCAACAAAAAACAATGAAGTTGTCATACTTTACCTCTTTGTCCAACCAAACTCTTTGTGGAATATCTTCATCTAAAGGCACTGAAGGAGATCAGTTTATCAAATAAACTACATTTCGCATTCCTCTTTCTAAAAATACTTAGGCAACTTAGAGCTAGATAACAAACTTCTTATTCTCTCAACTATAGTTTTGTTCATCCTTTCTACAACTTCATTCTGCTATAGAGTATAGGGAACTATTTTTTTATGTCACCATGCTTAAGACAATATTCTCATAGAAAATAAGTTATGTACTCATCACCATTATCTGTACGCAGTCTCTTTATCTTCTTACATGTCTCAAGTTCAACCGCAACATGAAAAGTCATGAAGATGTTACTTCACTTTTATTTTTCATTATAAAGGCCTACACCTTCCTAAATGCATCATCAATAAATGTGACAAAATAGGATGTTTCACCTTTAGATGTCTCATTTATAGGTCCACACACATCTAAATAAACTAAATCTAATATTAATCTTTAGTTTTTAGATAGTGTTTTTTTTTTTTGAAAAAATATTCTATGCAACTTACCAACCAAGCAATGATCATAAGGAGATAACTGTGCGCCAACTGCCTTTGGTAACAAATTCTTCTTAGCAAGTAAATTGACTAACGTGACCCAACCTCCTATGCTACAAATCTAACAAAGTACCATCATTAACTGCATTACCTTAGCACTGATTCGAGACTTCATACCATACAAAGAGCCAAATCTGCTACCTCTAGCCAATACTATTGTCACCTTTGTCAATTTCCAATCAGCTTGACTAAAAGAAGTACAATATCCATCTTCACTTAGTTTTCCTACATAAATTAAATTCATTCTAAGATCTGAAACATGTCTCACATCTCTCAAAGTCAATTTGCATCATGTGCTCATCTCAATGCAAACATCTCATACCCCAATCATCTTCGAAGTGTCACTGATGTCCATGCAAAGTACTCCAAGATCACCTGCTCTGTAGGATAAGAACAAACTTCTACATGGTGTGGCATGATAAGATGCCCTAGTATCTAATATCCATGTAGAATCACCATTCTCAACTTTTAAGACTATCATTTTCCTCTGACAAAAGTAATACTACCTCATCATTTGAAGCAACTGCAGTGTATTCTTTTGGTTTTACACTCTCTTGACTCTTTGTTTTCTATTCTTTTTCTTCTTTCCATTTCCTACAATCAATCTTTCTTGTGACTTGGAAAACAACAGTGAAAGTATTTACCTGTCATCTTAGGCCTTAATTTGGACGTAGATTTTGATCTATCATGCCATTTATTATTGTTTTTTTGTCTGTCCCTGCCTCCCATCACTAGCACTTGTGAGCTAGTAGTACCAAGAGACTTTCTCCTTGTCTCTTCATTTAGAATGATGCTGGTTACATGCTTCATCGTTAGCACATCATCTGGAGCAGAGTTGCTCAAAGAAACAACTAAAGTCTTTCAACGATCTGGAAGAGAACTCAACAATAAGACTGTATGTGACTTATCATCTAACATCATTTTCATGGCTTAGAACCGATTAATTATGTTTTGCACTTCTTTCAAATGTTTTGGCACAGGTTTTCTCTTTTTAAGTTTGAGATTTACTAATTGTCTGATCAAGAAAGTCTTGTTTCTAGATGTCTTCCTCTCGTAAAGATCATGCAACTTCTACCATAACACTTCACGCTTGTCTCTATAGATACCAAATAAAAGACACTGTCATTTAACCATTGTCTGATGATGACAATGGTTTTATGGCTAATAACTTCCATTTATCATCTATCATATTTGTCGGTTTGTTGTTCTCAATTGTTGCATATAAATCTTTACAATAAAGCAAATCATCCATTTTTGCTTTCCATATAGTCCAATTGCTTCCATTTAGAGAGATCATCCTAGTGGGGGTCAACTCCATCTTTCAATAAGAATGAACACAACAAACCTAGCGCTCTGATACCACTTTGTTATTGTTGTTTTCTCCCAACAAACCTTGTTCCAAATTCGTAAAAAGACTCGCAATATGGATATGTTCTTGTAGAAACAAATTACCCCTGCAAACAAATACTTAAGAAGACAACAACCAGCCAAAATCAACACTTAATATTGTTGCAAACGCTCTCAAACTTCAAGAATGCATATATCCAATAATTACGCAGCGAACGGCAGTCTTTAGCACCAATATAACAGTCCAAGCCAACTAGTTTGACAATTGGAAGTGTACAAAACTGCTCATATCAAGTTCATGACTGCTACAATGCGTGTAACGTCGAAATTTCAATAATAAGTAAACATATTACATAGATAAAATAGCAGAAAAATACACACCAAGTATACATGGAAAAACCCTCAACAATGGGGCAAAAAACCACAGGCAAGAAGGCTTTATATATATATTAAAGAGGGCCAAATTCACCAGCAGCAATATCTCTAATGTTTTAAGAAAAATAGTGAACACAAGAGAAGAATAGCACTCCTTTATACGAAATGGAAGAAAGAACCCCATAAGAAACAAGAAAAAGATCACCCAATAAAGGCTGCCTTCATTCCCTTTTTCTTCTTTATCGCTTCTCTCTCTTCTTCACCCATTGATCAACCCATGCAACCTTGATGTTTTTTTTTCCTCCTCTTTTTGCCTTCCTCCTCCCCTTCTCGTTTTGGTTGTGTGTGTGCAGCAAGAGGGAAGCCCTCTTTTTTTTTTTTGAAAAGAGAAAGACGAAGAAGAGAGAGAAGGGCATCGTCGGGTGTCCTTCCCCTTTTCTCTGCCCACTCACTCGAGTGAGTGGGCGGGTTGGGTCCTTACTTGAGGCTAGACTCGACTTGTGCTACTATCCAACAAGTCCTAAAAAGGCTCTCAGCTCTCGACAGTTGTGGGAGTCCTCCAATCTCTCACCGCTGAAATTTTCTCCTACTTCACTCTCACCTGTTCGCAGCTAATAATATGCACCAAGTAGGAGCTGTGAAAATCGCCCTGTAATCGTTTATCAATTACTGCAGTCTTGAAGAGTTGATTGCTTCATAATCTTGAGTGCAGATTCCTCAGTCACTGGAGTCTTGGCCTTAGCCTCTAGAAAAACGGTCCTCTCCCTCTTCTTGAAGTGTATTTTGATCCCAATAAAGTCCCAGACTACCTCTCCTATGCCTCATAGCCAGTGTATAGCCAACACCAGGTCCGCTCCAGCCATCGCCAACATGAAGAGGGTTACAGAAAACCTGTGTCCTAGAATTTCCAGTATTTCTTTACAACACTTCCCCTTACACTTCAAGGTGCTTCCATCTCCTACCACATCGAATATTGGCTGGCTCTCTACCACATAGCCCAACGCTTCGCTGATTTCTCATAGATGATGTCACACCCCGACCTTTTGACACTCAAACATTTTTTTTTTTTAAACATAAAGCATCGAGGCGTGACTACACTACAATTCGAAAAGACGATGAGCCAATAAGCCAAGCAATTCCAAACAATGGGGCGAACTTTCATTAATGCAATCCTTTCAGTTCTACAAAATCACACCTATATGTAACAAAAATGCCCCAAACTGTATAATTGATGCCTAACAAAAACAAG
The DNA here is from genome assembly GCA_011799765.1 of Nymphaea thermarum. Taxonomy (NCBI): domain Eukaryota; kingdom Viridiplantae; phylum Streptophyta; class Magnoliopsida; order Nymphaeales; family Nymphaeaceae; genus Nymphaea; species Nymphaea thermarum. Next base: position 28,430 of record JAANDH010000650.1, on the reverse strand, counting down.
ACATCAATAAAACCAAAATAAGACGCGCCGGCACTACAAAAAGACCCAAAACCTCCCCAGTAGGACGTGAGTGAAGCCATCTGCTCAACCTGCTGCCCCGGGTCCGCCAAAACCTGAAAAAGAAAACAACTGAAGGCTTAGCCTTCGCAG
>JAANDH010000650.1:0-20916 GCA_011799765.1 Nymphaea thermarum | reverse complement strand
AGAACGAGAGAGAGTGTGGGCAGAGAGAGTAGGGCAGACCGAGAGGGGAGAGACGGTCGGAGGGAGAAGGTTCAGACGATGGAGGAGGAATCTGCACAGGAGGGAGGAGAAGAACAGAGGGAGATATTGAAGGCTCACCCACGTGACGCCACCGCTACAGCCCTCGTCGCCGCCGCTGTCTGCTCCACCGCCACCGTCGTCTGGTCCACCTCCGTCACCGCCGACAACTGCTCCACCTCCGTCTCCTTCTTCTCTCCTAGCGGCAAGAAGGGTAACGAAAGGGGGAGGAGAGTGAGACGACGACGAGGGGGAACTCGTCGGGCTCTCCCACGGGTAAGCTGCGGGTCCGGGTCTGGACCTTGACCCGACCCGCTCTGCCAAAAAAAAATGAGTGTTACAGATGAAGTAATGGGTGGATCTCGTATCCACCAGCACGTTCACTGTTTGCCCATACAGTTGCCCCTAAATCATCATTAATTGAGGTGCCTCATCCCCTTGTGAAGGCATGCCAGGAGTTCTCACGTGATCCATCCAACCTCGTTTGTCTGTCCGCCTCTTCCTCATGTAACGTTTCTTCATTATCTTCTGATGCATCCCTCTGTTTGACCAAATAGATATGAAGTCACCGGCATGTATGCCCAAGCATAGGGTTTGTCACAATGGAAACAGACTCCCTTAGTAGCACTTCTCCTTGCTGCCTTGTCTTTAAATCGATCGAGGAAACATAGAGAGATGGATAAATAGATGTGCACCTTCCTTTGTAATTATTGAAGAAATTAGATCCTTTCTTGTGTGCCTTTGCTGTTTACGTAATCACTCAAGAGCTGAACCACATATATCTTGCCCTTTCTCCTTGCTCCTTCTTTATGATATCAGAGACTAGGACTATGGCTTTGTCATCTTCTTCAATCTCATCGACCTACCCATGCCCCTTAACTCTCAATGTCTCCACATTTGTTTCCTTTAAGGTGAATAGTGACAATTCTTTTTACTATGGAAAGCACAGGTTGTAGTTCTCCTTGAAAGCCAAGACATGTATGGATTTGTTACTAGTAACTCTGCTTCCCCTGCATGTGAAGTTGTTGATGGAGCTACTCAAAAGTCGACCCCAAATCCTTAGTATACTGCCTGACATAAATCTATTCGTTAGGTCTAGTTGTTGACCTAGGGACCTCTCATGAGATCTGATGGACTCTAATTAATGCCTTATCAGAAAAATCTTAGGAGCATGAGTTTCATTCATCTCATCTTCTTATTTCCTTGAAGAAAAATGGAGATGCTTTGGCATAATATATTGGTAAATTCAAGGCAATCTGTGATGACTTATCTACCATTGGAGATGGCCATGAAGCCTTCATGACTTCCATAATGAAACCTCCAATGCCTACTTATCAAGAGATAATTCCTTTGTTGTAGAGTTATGTCGCCAGGTCCAAGTTCTTTGCTTCTTCTCAAATGGCCATGGTCCATCAGAATAACAAAATCAAGGAGGCCATTTGGTTGAGGGTGAGGAGGATACAATGGCTGCAGTCAAGGTCCATATCAAAACAAGAACAATGATATCAAAAGTGACTCGACATCTTCAGGCACACCTAAATATGATAATAAGGGGGGTGCTGCTGGCAGCGTGGGTCTGCGCTTGGCGAATCCATCTGCCTCAAGGAACCTCTCATTTGTCAATTTTGTGGCTAACAGTATCATTCTGGTGTTAAATGTTTTGAAAGGTTTAATTATGCCTTGCAAGCTAATGAGCCTATAAGGCGCTTGTTGCCATGAGAGTTACAGACCCTATTGATTTAGATTGGTATGCCAATTTGGGACCCTTTACCCACATGACGGGTAATTTCGGTAAGTTCAATAGCCTTAATAAAGGAAATGAGAGAATTATGATTAGATATGAAGATTTTCTATCTATATCACATGTTGGCCATGGGTTTTTCTCTTCTAGTGGCACACATATTCATATTTCAAATGTATTTTGCGCCTGACCTTAAAAAGGATTTAATATCTATCAATCAATTGACCCCAGACCTGCCTTACATTTTTGAGTTTAATGGATCTTCTTGTATTTTAAAGGGTAGGAGAATAGGGATGATGATATATTGCATTGGAGACAACAATGGAGTTTAATCTACATTTTTTTTCAATCATTTTTGTTGTGTGTTAGAAGATCAGTGGCATGCTTGGCTTGGTCACTACACCTTCAAGTTGTCAAGCATCCTCAGGAAAATAATTTGATTCAAGTTTCCTCTAATGTATCTAATAACTATGTTGTGAAAATTGTTAGCTAGGCAGATCTTGTTGACTTTCGTTCATTCATCATGAAAGGTCTAGTCCTTCTTTGTTTGACAAAATCCATTCTAACTGATGGGGATCATCCCCAGTTGTATCTCATTAAGGTACAAGTATTATGTTTTATTTGTTGATGATTATAGTTGTTTTACATGGTTGTACCCTCTTCAGTTTTAAATCTGATTTTCTCGAGTGCTTTAATAATTTCTATAAATAATCTGAGCGACATTTTAACAAGAGAATTAATGTCTTTCAATCTGATGGAGGCAGTTTTTATGTTAGTAACAAAAAAATTTCTCTCTTCTTGCATCGATGGCGATCAAACATTTCATGCCCTCACAATGGATAACAAAGTGGGCTGGCTCCCTAAACAATGATGTTTCATGCATGTATCCCTAAACAATTCTGGTTTGAAGCCTTTAATAGTGTAGTTTTTCTCATAAGTAGACTGTTCTCAAGCTCTCTTCATTGATTTCTCCTTATCTAAAAGTCTTTGGAAAGCACTAGAATTATGACTTTTTAGGTCATTTCGATGCTGAATTTGTCAAAAATAAATTTGAACCATGGTCTTTACGTGCATCTTCCTTGGATATAGCTGTTCTCATAAAGGATATTGTTGTTTAATATCTCGACATTGGCTGAATATATATTTCATAACATGTTGTCTTTGATGTTTCCTTATAAAAATCTTGTAGTAATTTATGATTCAAATAAATTTTCAGATAATTTTCAGTTATGGGAAAGAAATGCCAATAAAGAAAGCGAAAATAGTGCATAACATAGGTTAATTAATGGAGAGACGATACCTTAAAGACACACTAAACAAGATCAGGTTATTGATCATCCTTCTCAGGAGGTTTTGAAATATGAAATCCAATTTTGAAATAATGTAATAGAGAACACGTCTCATGATATTAGACACATTGCAACTACCACCGAAGATATATGTGAGCAATCAATCAATGGATCTAGATATTCTATTATTAAAGTTAACAATGAAGAAATTACAACTGAGCTTAAGTACCTAACTCTTCCAGCTGAACCATGATTACACTCTCCATGGTAGGGATGCACAAATCGAATCCCAAGTATGCAAAACTGCATACTTTATATTCTTATATTCCTAAAGAACCATCAAATATTAGAGAGGCTATTCAACATCAAGGATGGAAGAATGCCATGAACGATGAGATGAAAGTTCTTCATGATAACGCTACATGCGAGCATGTTCCATATGAACCACAATGAACTTCGTGGGTTAAAAACGAGTTTTTGAATCCAAACACAAGGCAGATGGGGCATTGGACAAACTCAAGGCGTGCTTGGTTGTTAGAGGATTTACTAAAAATGAGGGGGTTAATTTCCATGAAACTTTCTGTCCGGTTGTTCGGTTGGCAAGTACTAGAATTGTTTTATCTATTGCAATGGTGCAAGGATGGGATGCGAAACAAGTAGATGTCAGAAACACATTTCTGCATAGTCCCATTACTGAACAGCCTCCTGCCGATAAGGACCCTATTAAGCCTAATTATGTTTGCAAATTAAAATAGATACTTTATGAGCTCAAACAAGCTTCATGGGCCCCGTTCTCTTGCTTGAGTTTTTTTTTTCTTGATTATGGGTTTCAAGCTAGTTCCGTAGATCCATCCATGTTCAGTCTAAAAAGGGAGATGAACATTATTATATTACTTATATACATTGACGATATGATTTTAACTGGTAGCTCTAATCAGATGGCACAAACTTTTGTTGGAAACTTACAACAAAAATTTTTGGTTAAGGACCTTGGAAAACTCCAATATTTTCTTGCATAGAATTGTCTTGGTCATCATCTGGGCTATTGTTGTCCTAGTGAAAATATGCTAAGGACATCCTTGAAAAGGCTGGGATGGTAGACTGCAAGGAGACTGCAAGCCTGCCTATCGCTACTAAGTTTTCAATGCATGAGCATAATAAGGAACTATACAATGATCCCACCTTTTGTGTCACAAGATGGTGAGTCATTGCAATATTTGACCCTTTTTTGACCTTTTTTTTTTGCAGTTAATTGCACTAGCCAGTTTATGCAACAACCTTCACATGGGCATTTTCAGATTGTAAAAAGGATATCATGAAATATTAAAGGCGCAATTCACATGGGCTTAGACATAACTGCTCCAACAATTTTCAGATAAGAGCTTTCTCCAACTCTAAGTGGGCCATTCGCAATGAGACTAGAAGGTCATCTACCAGACTTTGTGTGTTCTTTGGAGCTAACATTGTGTTGTGGAGTGTTGTGTGTTCTTTGGAGCTAACATTGTGTTGTGGAGTGCTAAGAAGCAAAATAGCATTCTTTGGAGCTAACATTGTGTTGTGGAGTGTTGTGTGTTCTTTGGAGCTAACATTGTGTTGTGGAGTGCTAAGAAGCAAAATAGCATAACCTGGTCTAGTGGTAAGGTGGAGTATAGGGTGAGGGCCTCGGTAGCAGCTGAATTATCTAGGGTGCAGTTTTTGCTCAAAGATTTAGGGATTCAAACACATTCTCCTCCAACTTTTTTATATTGTGACAATACAAGCTATGTCACCAACTTTTTTATATTGTGACAATACAAGCTATGTCACCGCGGTACGCGGTTTTGCCCTGCGGTACCGGTACGGCAGTACGTTTGGATCTGGTTTCGGGATCCAAAATCTCAAAATTCGAAACCAGATCCAAAATCTGGTAAAATGGTACATTTGGATCTGGTTCTGAGTCAAAACCAGATCCAAAATCCACCATAACAACAACCGCTTCTCACCCGTCGCGGTTTTCTTAACATGTGTCGGTGGTGGGTTCTTATATTGTATCTTTCTTTCTCAAAAAACTTAGATACAGGACTAAAAAATGGCAATGCCTTTCCCTTTTAAAATTTTCAACGTGTGTGAACTCCTCCTCTTTGCAAAGTAAAGTTATGTGATCCTTTCTGAAATAGTTTTTTAAATATTTTATTGTTCTTTGTAAGAGTTCTTATGTGAACTATTTTATGACAATAAGCCGCTAAGTGTTAAGCATAATCGGTTTAGCGTGGTTTTGGCTTTGAAGTTTAAATCCTGATTTGAACCTGTTTTGAACTCTCGCAAGGAATAGAACCAGCTTTTGTACAAATGTCACAAAAAAAACCCGGTTGTGAAGACGCGCCAATGCGCAAGTATAATTTTAATTAAAAAATTAATATTATCACAAAAAAAAATACACCGTACCCGTACCATCATTTTTAAAAACGCTGTACCCGTACCCGTTTTCCCGTACCTGCACCCGTACTCGTACCGCGGTGACATAGAATACAAGTGCTCTTCACATGATTTCCAGTTCCATTTTTCATAGTCGCACAAAGCATATCCAAATTGATTTTCACTATGTTTGGGAGAGAGTTGCTTTAAGGCAACTTCTGACCAAGTAAATCAATTTTAATAAGCAAATAGCAGATATTTTTACCAAAGGTCTACCAAGAGCTCTCGATCAAACTCAATTAACAGGAACTGCTTGGTTTGAGGGGAGTATTAATGAAAAAGGTAATCGTTTAACAAAAAATCCCAAGAATAGTGGAAATGATGAAAAGGCTTCCAGAAATAGAAATCTATGCGAGCCAATCTGCCAAATCACTTTCCATTTTTTATTTTCAATTTGTTTCTCAAGATTATTGTGTAGCAAATAAAGAAAAACAAAACTGCCTTATTTGTAAATCCGCCAAGGAAATGTAGAGAGATGGATAAATAAGTGTGCACATTCCTTTGTAATTATCGAAAAAAAATAAGATCATTCCCTATGTGCGTTTGCTGTGGATGTAAGCTCTCAAGAGCTGAACCACATACATCTTGCCCATTCTTCTTTACTTTTTATTTAGCAAGTTGCCTCAGCTTGGCCTTATCGGGTCAACCCAGTAGAGGGGATTGTTATATATATATATATATATATCATGATTTGGCCTCTCATAGCATAGGCCTTGATGCATACATTGGGACATGCTTGATAAAGGAGGCCACACAATGAAAAACATCAGGGGGCCTTGATGAGAGGGGACTCCTCCTAAGGAGAGGGACCCACCTTCTCCTTTCTCTCTCTCTAGCTAGAGGGATTACTCCCACACTTGTTTTGGTATTATGATGTTATGCAGCAGCTATACAACAATACTTTGTATCAGCCCCGCGTGGAAGTTAGGGAGGATTTGTCCATTAAGGACCTAATGTGGGAGCAAAAGCACCGGCTTTGTGGTTTGTATTTGTTTCCCCAGTGAGTTGCTGGGCCTTTGTAATGTTGAGTATCTTCCCTCTAGCATGATCAACCAGCACAGATTGCTATGCAGCTGATGTGCCCGGTTGTTTTCAATTTTGCTGGAAGACGGCTATTTCAGAAATTTACAAAGCGCTGGGAGATGCATTCCGGCAACACACCAACCATACATAAAAGGCTTTCAACTTGCAAAAGGGGTTTTTCATTCTACGTCTGTCTTACAAGGACGTTAACATATCGTTGCTCTTCAGCGATCACTCTTACAGCTATTGCATGATCTTTTGTGAATGTTTTGATCTGACTTTAGTGATCATTTCTGTCCATCTCTCGTGTATTTCTCTCCTCTTGTTAAATGGTTGATGTCTGACAACGAAAATAGCTAATTGGCCGATAGCCATTCTTACTGGTTCTCTAAGATGTCACATGTTTTTTGGTTCACCTATGTCGTATTAAACATATGGATTTGGAATTATGTGACGTGAAACTTATTTTATGGAACCAAACTTATTTTTTTTCTTTGTTTTATGTTTTTCAAGTTGCTGACCATACATTGTATTAGCTTCAATTAATTATAGAAAAATATTTGTAAGTAGTTCATAAGATTTAGTTTTCCAAATCACTTCTACATTCTCATTTTTTATTTTTTTTATTTTTTAAGGATATTATATATTTCGAGATTTTAAACCTGATGCTTATGCATTACCTCACTCTATTGCGCTTCCGCCTCGCCTCACAAGCTCAATGCATCGCTTCACATCAATGCACTTAACAACATTTGTTGCCACGATTTCCATGACCATCACCACAGTAACCAGACTCTCCATGGTTCTCGTTTTGAGTTCCAAAACTCGTTTTGTTGGTTAAATTGATAGAGGCATTCAAGGAATGAGAATCAACATAAGCTTTGTCAACTATATGTCGTCCTTGAATCGCTGTGAAGTTCATCAAGAGACAAAAACATAGAGCGAGTCTCCATAGAGACCCAGCAGGCATGATATTCCCTTGGCAGGCCTTTGAGGAGTTGCATAACTGGTTATCATCTTCAATAGGTTTAGAGGCGGTAGCTAATTGATGCATAATAGGTTTAATGGTGAAAGTATTCATCCACAGATTTACTCCCCTTCAGATAATGGAGTTGCCCTCTAAGTTGAATAATGCGAGTGTGAGTCCCCATGCCTCTTGTTTCAAGACAGAAGTTCCATCCTAGCTTGAAACAGAAGTTCCCTCCTAAGTTCCTAACCTTCCCAATGTTTATAAAGAAGGATTTGGCAACAATAATAATATGTTTGTCTCAAAAGTTGGTGCAATTTATGAGAAAATAACATACTATTATTATTGTTGTCAAATTGCCCCTAACCGTGACAAGGTAACTCAACACAAGAAAGAGAGAAAGGGCGTATTTACGTAAAATCTGGTCAACTGAAACTGGTGCTGGAAATCAGATGAGAGAGAGTTGGCGTAGGGACGCCGGAGAAAGTCAAAATAGTAGAATGGAAACAAAAAAAATCTTGTTTTTTGGTTTAGAAAATAGATTAAGGTCTTTTGAGATTCACGTATAGGTGAATGGTACTTCTACGCTAATTTAGTTAAGCTTTTCTATCGGGCGCCGTAAAAGTGGCCATACATGTCAAAAGAAGAGGGGCCAACCTGCTCACCTCCTGAAGTCGAAGGTGGCAAATGAAAATTTTCCTTTTGGGTTCTACTCCGCCGGTCCATCCTCCTCCTGCCCGTAAAGTGGACTGCTGCGCTGCCCCGACTGAGGTTTTGGTATACCAATGCCAGGATAACAGATCTCGCCGAGGTAGGTTGGCCGGTGAAGGGGCAGAGCGGGGAGCTCGAAGTCGCCGTTGCGTCCTGCTTCAGCCATCGATCGCCGTCGCGATCATCATCATGGGCAACGTCCTCAGGCTGCTTGGCAAATGTTGCAATCCGAGCCCGCAGGAGGAAGGCCAATCGTTGGGGCCACAAGGAGTGACTTATCCCACCGCCGGCGTCGCTGTTCTTGCCCACGACCTCTTCCACTTTGACAACACCGGCGAGGTTGCTTCCGATCATCGACATTAGAAACCACCACCGCCACCAACGGAGGACATTCTGATCTCCATCTTGTTTTTTTCAGGTCCCTGATGGGTTGAGCAGGCACGTCGTCTCCTCGAAGAAAGCGCAGGCTAATTGGTAAATACGCCATTTTCCCTTTTCGTTTTATTTCGTTTGTAGGAACCTAAAAAAGGATTGCTGAGGCATGTTTCTCTTCTTTGTTTTCTCCGGGACGAAATTTTCTTTCATTAGGGGACCTCGTTATGAACAAATTTCCCTTACCCTTCATTCATTTGAAATAGTTAGGATATTCATTGCTGCGGTGGTATTCGTTTGGTCATTTTAGTCCTCTGCTCATTTCAGATAGCTACTAAACAAAGACAAGGAGGAAAGAAATTGACATTATATAGTTTCTTTGACGAGTATCACGAGATTTTTTTTTTTGGTCTTCTACAAAACGAGATCTAATTTTAAAGGATCTATCGGGCGCCTCACGGCCGCCGTTTATCCGGCAGACTTCATGCCCTTTCATTGCCCAGGACTCGGACCAACAAATGGTGAGGGGAATTGGCCCTCACCGGAATTGAGCCATAGGTTCTTCTGCTGGATGTATTATCAGAAACATTGGCTGTGGATTGAGCTCTGTTACTCATTCTGTTGGTATCTATAAAGGTATAAGAAGCTGGTTGTGGCATGGAAGGAAGCCAAACCACCTCCAAAATCACCAGAAGCAGCATCCAAGCTCATCATTGAAACACTCAGGAGGCATAGGAAGGAAGATGTAGAGGTGACTTTGCGTTAGATAGTTCACTGGTACAGTTCGATATGCTGTTATGCCCAGTTTCATATGTAACGACTGCAGGGTGTCCTCGCGTTCTATGCTCTACCTGCAACCGACGCTGTAACTGGGGTTGATCAAGATTTGCCCCTTTCTTTGCCTGGAGTAAAGCTCCAATTTACAACACTTCCTGTGAGCTTCCTTTTTGTCTTCATTTGTTGATCAGATCCCCAGCGACCAACAAATTCTCTGCTAACATGTTACGCATGTGGTGCATCGATTACAGGTAGACGCGAAGGATGTTGCAGATGGAGATACAATAACAGTGTATGTGGACACTAAGGAGGCCAGAGAATCTGCGCAAGTCCCCGACTCTGTACGCAACGCAGTCACCAGAAGATCAAAGGAACTTGCAAAGAAGAGCTATGCAGAAGCTAACGCTCTTCAGAAGCAAATTTTTAAAGCTGGTTATCGGTACGTTTGTTTTGGCCAATTGATGTGCCCAAACCTCTCTCTCTCTCTTTCTCTCTCTCTCGCGAATCGGGATGTATAGCTTAGTTGGTGGTATGTAGCGTAGTTGGTTAGGCCTGTGGCACATCTTAGGTTCGATTTCCGTTAGCACTACCTTCCACTGTTGAGAAGCTAAGAGCTGAAAGTGGTTAGTTGTCCTCTCTCTCTCTCTCTCTCTCTCTCTCTCTCTCTGGGGACATGGTAACCTGTAGTTTTGGTTTCAGGGCACATGGTAACTTGTAGTGGGATATCTTCATTTCTGTATGCTCTTTTTCAGGGTCACCAACGGTCCAAATGGAGATATTCTTGCAAGAAAGTACCGTATCAGGCTAAGGTATGAAAATGTCAGTCACATAAACGAGCTTGCGTTCATTTGCAAGATTTATGAGTGTGTATGAAAAATGACCCGCTTGACAGGGGAATCGACGCCCCTGAAAGTTCGATGCCTTATGGTGCTGAGGCGAAGGAGGCATTAAGGAATTTGGTAGGAGGAAACAGCCTGAAAATCCATGTGTATGAAGAAGATCGATATGGACGTTCCGTGGCAGATGTTTACTGCAACGGCATATTTGTCCAGGTATGCGATGAAGAAGGCAAGCTCAACTAAGATGCTTAACAATTAGATCACGGATGGTATCAGCATTTTCAGTTTTCTGTTATTCTTGCATTGTCTTCCTTAGGAGTTCATGCTCAAAAAGGGACTTGCATGGCATTACGTGGCGTATGATAGGCGCCCTCAGTTTGCAAAAGTGAGGAGTTATACCCATTCGTTTTGAATTGCTTTAATTTTCTTCTTCGTTTTTCTTCACATTCCTTTCTTTTTTGTTCTGTGCTCTGGTTTCATGCTAGTGGGAGAAGGAGGCTCGAGTCGCTCGAATTGGGTTATGGGCTTCGTCGGACCCAGAGAAACCGTGGGAATGGAGGAAAGACAACAGAAGGGGAGTGTAAAAGTGTAGAATGTGGAAGCTACTACAAGCTGTAAAGTAGGGAGGCAAGATCCAAAAATTTATTGAGGGGAAGTAAGCTCTTACAACTTGCAATCTGTAAAGTAGCTAGGGAGGCAAGATCCCAATTTATTGAGGGGAACGTGTTTTATGTAACTTCATCGGATTTCAGTCTTGGTTGCTTAAGCCATTTTTCAGATGTAACTTGGTGCAACAATTTGCTGGCTATGAAGATTTCAAGTCATGGGTGGCTTGGTGATTGGTGAATATGAAGCGCCGTCATGCACCATCAGGATGAAAAATCGAGAGAGTAGAAAACGCTTTGGACTCTCTCGCCTGCCGAGAGCCAAAACCAATATTTGTAAACACCAAAAGTGGTCACAACAATATTGTCTTGGGCCAATCCTATGAAAGGCAGAGAAGGGTGTCACACCATCACCTGTCTCACAACCTTTAAGCGCATTGCACTTTTATCTAAATGCTCTCATTATCTATCATAAAATATTTATTGTGAAAACAGTTCCCACCTATTTTCCTCTTTCCCATTGATAGAGAAATTGATTGATTGCATTAGAGATTGTCCTGCATGAGTGAAGAAGATGATAATAGTTTAAGAAGACAACACAGGTTGGTTCATTTAGTGGTCAGGTACAATGAAAATGAGCCATGATGAAGGAAAAAGTAGTATTGTAGGAAGTCATGTTAAGGGAATAAACAGAAAAATAGATTAGCAAGAGTCATTATGTCACATGGGTGCAGGTACCATATGGCTATGGGTATGGCGATTCGGGTACGGACTTGGCAATTTTGAAAATTTTGGATACGCATATGCAGCAAATTTTGTATTCTCAAAAATGATAAAATGAAAAAAAATTAAATTAATAGTTCACACTTACGATCGTAAGAAAGTTTGTTTTATTACAAAAGTGTTGAGTATTTGAAAGGATTGTTCATGAAAATAATTAGATGCATCACAAAAAAATGATAAAATGAAAAAAAAAATCAATTAATAGTTTATTTTTTTGGTGTGTCCCACCCATGTCCCGTATCCGGTTCCGCGTGTCGGCGTATTGGAGCGGGTATATGGGCTAAACCCACGTATCCATGTGATAGAGTTATCATGTGATACCTCTTTATGTCATTATATTTTTGTTCAAAAATCATGTGCTTTTGTATAAACTAGGATTTACATACTCACATTGTTATTGTAGGTTAAAAAAGTTTCCATGGTCTCACAGTTGGACATATTATAAGAACGTTTGAACCTATTGACATGTTTGTGTGGTCATAAGGATGAGCAAAGGAAGTGTCGTCAACTAGTAAAATACTAGCTATTCATTTGATGTAACAAATTGTTTTAGTATTAGTTTTGCTATTATTTAGCAATATTGCCACGTATGCAGTTCAATGCAAACATGCTACATCACCATCATAATATATATTAATTCGCTGTCACTACAGCATATATCTAAAAATTGCTATTTATCAGCATATATGTTAAATTGTTTTATTTGCTTTAATTTTATTACATACTGTTGTATATATAGTTCAATGCATGTATGTTAATTCGCCATCATCCCATATGTTAATTCACTTCATATTGGTAAGATGTTGCACTTTATTGTTTCTATGTCTATCAAGTTGTAGTAGTTTTACTTTTATGTGGATAGTATTATATTTATTTCACCATATTGTTGCAGTTCGGTGCATATATGTAAATCGCCATTATTATGTATGTGCATTAGCTTCACATTGGTCACTTGGTGCACCTTACAGTTTTCATGTTCGACAAGTATCTAAGTTCTATTTTGTTATGGATGGTACACCCTGCACTGTTAATTGTCATTTAGTTGCTACATGTATCCCTTGTAAATTGCTACAAATGCTTAGTTATCCCTTCAAATTGCTTCCTTCTATATATGCATGTGTACCAAAGTTCACTTTGTATGATATCTCACTTGCATATCATAGTATGTGTATCAGTTGGTAGCAATAAAGAATATGATAGCAATGTTAAAGGCCGGATCTCAAGTAGTTGAAGGTTCTAGTAGTGAAAGAAATACTTGAATGACACATCAAAAAAATACTTAAACCTGACCAAGCAACCATCCTCCTTTGGGCTGATCATTGCCCGCATGGATCAAGTATACTATCATCTAATTGTTCAAAACAGGTAAATTCGTACAACAGAGGTCACTTTGGCGACATAAAGTACAAACTTACTCATTTCGAACAATAGACATTGCCAAAGTTCAAATCCATATTCCAAATATTCATCTAAAGTACACTCACAAATTTAAAACATGCAAAACATGATACATGAATTAAAATTTACATACAAAATTTGCCATTCATAGAATCCAAAACCAAATGATTCAATGATGTGACACATACAAAATTGCCTTACATGAATCCAAAACCTGATGCATAAATCAAATTACATACAAATTTGCCCTACATTAAACCCGAAACCAAATGATTTAATGAAATAGGCCCAAAAGAGTCCAAAATATTATGAACCGGTACCAAAATCGTGCTTAAGATGATCAAAAACCACTGAATCGGCCTTAAAATGGCCTGTATCGGTCTTAAACCACAACTAAAACACCCACATAGCCCTAAACAGGACTGAACCGGTCTAAAAATTGGAAAAACCGGTCTAAAATAGACTGTATCGGTTCCAAAACCCACTGAACCGGTCTAAAAATAGGCTAGAATAGGTTCCGAAACTGAATGAAACGGTCCCAAAAATGGTCTGAGTCGGGTTTAAAAGGTCCGAACCGGTTCTAAACTTAATGAACCGGTCCCAAAATGGACTGAATCGCCCCCAAAAGGCCTGAACCGGATTTGAATCGGATCGAAGCGGTCTGAAACTGAATGAATCGGTTCGATCATTTTCAGAACCGGTTTGACATAAAATGAACCGCTTCTTTAAAATAAACCTCATGGATACGGGTCGGGTCGAACAAGACCCGACCCGCTCCGAAAACTTTTAACAATGATGCACGGGCGCGGTCGGGCGGCCGAATTTTTTTTTTTTAAACAATCTTTATGGATCTGAGTCGGGTCAGTCCTGACCCGACCCGGGTCCGACCTGCCTCCCGCTCGACCGTCGCCGCTGCTCGCCCGAAACCGTCGTTCGCCTGCCAGACGCCGAACGGCAGCCAACGGCAGATTCACCACCTCTGGCAGGCCTCCGGGGGCCTTGGGTGGGCGCCGTCGGGTGGCACGGCGCCGTCCGGCGACGAGGAAGCTCCCGGCGGTGGAGAAGCGGAGGTGGGTGCCGGAATCGGGCGAGCCCCTTTCCAGGTTTTGGGCGTCTGTTCCAGCAGCAAGGAAACCACCGGCGAACAAGGGTGGGCGCCGGTGGCTCGCGTGGGTCCGTGCGGCGACATAGCTTGTTGCCTTGCGACCGTCGTCGTCCCTCCCTGCCTGAACCGCCATCGTCCCTCACTGCCCATTCCTTCAGAAATCGAAGGCAGAACCGGGCGTACGGTAAGCGAGCACCCGGCCGTCGCCCGAACCGGCAGTCGCTGCTCACCTACCCTGCACAGCGGCTAACTCCGGCCGTTGCCCTCCATGTACCTCCGACGCCCCTCCCTTTGTCCCCTTCTCCGTTGCAACGAAAGCCGACGGCTTCCATCGCCCACGGAGGCCGTCGCCCCCTTTCCAGTTTTTTTTTTTTGAAAAACTTGCAGCGGAACAACCAAACGGGGAACATTCGAACGGGAAGAACGACGCACAAAATCATCGAAAACTCAACGATTTAACGAAGAACATGGGCTCTGATACCAATTGTTGGGATTTCTCTCCTCATGCATACACAAAACCAAATATGTATGCCCTAATAAAAAACAGGATCATGCTCATGCTAAATCATTGAATTAAACAAAACTTGAACTGAAGCGGAAGCGTACCTGAATCCATCTGAACTGTTGCACGGGACGGTAGATCGCGGTAGGATCTTCCAGAGTACGTGCGGTGCGCTTGAGGTCTCTCTTAGATGGGGAAGAGGAAAACCCTAGAAACCAACGTTTCAAGCAACCATTGCACGACCCCGGGGACCACTACCATTTTATAATGAGGACAATTACAGATTCCACCCATCAAAGAGTCCGTAATTACGTACTGGTATTTATACATTTTAAAATTACTCCATACCACCTAAAATGACGTAATATCCCAAAACGCAATCACTTAAGCGTATATTTACGTTAAGACAGTCATAATGTCTGAAATTCCTCATAGACATATGCTGGCCCACCAAATGATTTTACACTTCCATCCACAAGTGCTATCTTACTTTCGGCAGAAAGTGCCATCAACTTGGCATGACTCCATGTGGCATAGTTTTCACCAGTTAGCAGATGAGAAACCAGAAGAGATTTTGGATTCAGATAATGATGAAGTAAGGGTTAGCAAAGTCTGGAACAATATGATCAAATTGGTACTCAATCTCTAGTTCATGGTTGTTTTTTTGCTCTACTGATGCAATGGCTCTGCTACCATGTGCGGGAGGAAGGAAACTAATGGAATTTAGAGACCCATCAAAGTAACTTAAAAAAGAGAGGGAATAGATGAAACAGAGGTGCACTCATTTCATTCATTTACAGAGCACATATACATTCATGGACATTATCGTTTTGAAAAGGGAAAGAATAAGTTTGTTACAATAGAGACGGAATTAGAAGCCTTTAGACAAATCACATGTGAGAGAAAAATCTTAAAAACAAAATGAGAAACTATTTGCCTTCACACTAAATTAATTTGATCCTCACTCATTCTTTTGGAGTGGATTTCATAACAAAAAGTCACTTGCCTTTAGGTTGATATCCAGTTTTTTATTTTTGTCAAAGCCCATTCTTAAAGGTAGTTTTGATTTCTAAACTTTTTCCAGCAAAATAAATTTCTGTTATTTTCTTCAAATCGCATCAAATTTTGAGCGTAATTTTAATTTGTTGTTTGGGTAGGGTTTTGCATGTTATTGGCGTTAGATTACTGATTTCATAGTTTAATTTGATTGTCATTGCCTCCGAGTGAGTTCATGCAATGGTAGGGGCTAGGGTTGACAAGTAATCAGCTCTCATTTCAAATTCTCAGGGCATCAACTTTATGTCTACATGCAAGTTGAAGTCTAGGTAGGGCAGCACCCTACCCCGTACCCTATGAGAACAAGGGATTTGACGGGAGCTTTATCTCTCTTTTGGGCAGTAGGATAAAATACTCCTGCTCACCCAAAATTTGGTTGTCATTGAAGCAATAGTTTCAACTAGTGTCTCCCTCTAGGACATAGCAGTGAATAGAGTGGCATTATTAAACCTTTAATTTGGTTTTTTTATTATTTGGGTCTTAGGCCGCAATAGGCTAGGTGCTTTTATTTTAATGAGTGATTAATGTATCATATTGGTTGCCTTAAATAGCATGTAGGATATTAATTGCTTTAGTTCATCGCACTTTTAGTATTTTATTTGCATATCATCAAGTGCATCCAAGTAGAATAGGTGTTGGGCAGTTAATTTATTTTATTTACTTAATTAGTTAGTAGCTAGAGCCAAAGTCGTTGACGTGCGCAAACTCCCACTTTGTAGATGTCGACTTTTAGATATATGTTTTTGTGATTACTCTGGTCAATTCATTGTTCTAATACTTTAGTAATTTAATTTCTTTGTTTGATAGGCTATCAAGGTTCATAATTAGAGGAATTAGTATAGCATAAGGTTGTTTCAAATTAGAATAAGAATTTGTTTTCAAAATTTATTTTTTACTAGTCAAACTTAGAAATCATCCTTAATTAGATTTTTACTTAGCTAGATTTATTTGATTTTGATCATTTTTTAGTTAGAGTGCCTCTAGATTTAAGGTCAGTTTGTTTTCTCTTTTTTATTTATTTTGAACATTCTTTTAGTTAGAGTGGTTATAGCTTTTAGCCCAGTTTGTTTGGACTTTTTGAGTTTAATTTAAGTTAATGTAGCTGAAATTAGCATCCATTTGCGTTACATTCATCCTGTATTTGTTTTCCAAACCAATTTAGTAGGAGTGTTTAGCACAGCTTAGTGTGTAGTTGGTACCTAGTATTTCAAATCTGAGGCTGATATGAAATCCCTTTTATATTGGATCTCCTGGCTAACAGACACTGGATTTCACCACTATGCAAAAAAATGAATTTGAGATCCCTTGTAATCTCAGATAAACTCGGATATCAAATTCGAGGTAAACAAACACCTAGAATTGATTTTATTTTCATTTAATTTGCGTAAAGTATTTTTCATTTCGGTATTTTTTTTTTTTTTTTGCCAGTTCGTAGGGTAATTGGGCCTCCTATGAGATGCTATACACACACACACATTTTGTTAATTCGAGAACAAACTCAATCATTGGTAAACTCGCTTCCTTTTTCAAGTACTATGGAACTATGTAGTTAGAAACCTTGTTCAAGGGATTCTCCAACCAATTATGGTGACTCTTTCAGCTTTGCAGCAGTAAGCATCAATCCAATGGAAACAGCTGCTCTGTTTCTCCATCTTATCGGCCCTACTAGCTCCAGTCTACTTCGCATTGTGGGACCTCTAAGATGGATAATCCATGGATCAAATGAGTTTGGGTGACACGGCTCAATAGATTGAACGAAAAATGGGTAAGATTTATAGCATCAACATCTAATCAGTTGAGGTTAGATGGGGCTGAGCTAGTTCCAACATCGAAGTGAGTTAATAAAAAACATCCCCATCAAACTCCTCAGAGCATGACCCCGGCTCCGATCTAGAGGGATCCTTGGACTTGGCCACGTCATTTGTGTGGTGTTTCTAGGAATTGTCGTAGAAACTTAAAGGAAGAACACAATTAGGCAAGGATCCCTTCCAGATCCTCAGCCAGTAGGAGGAGCATGTACCTTTGGAGGCACCCTTTTTTTGCTCAAACAGTCATGTAATGTCGAGCCCAATGCCAAGCCCTCGGAGGTAAGCTCTAAACACACTCTCATGGACCGGGTGGTTTGGGCTTAAGCCAATTTTAGGCATTACTAACTGCCATGAAGGCCCTTGGCTATAGAGGAATGAGTTCTATAGACCCATACAACTCAAAAGCCCTTGTCCTAGGGCAGAAAAGGTTGGTGTGCATGCATGATGTGGTGATTGTGTGGGCAAGTTCTCAATGGTAGTGAGGAGCTTTGGCACAACCGTCTTTGTTGATGCCAGTTGTGTGTGTTAATGCTTAATTTTCTTGAAACAAAAATATTATATTGCATACATTTGGGCCAGGAGCAGGTTAAGAGGGCTTTTGGGCAACACAGGTTAGAGGGCAATAAAGTGGGTTGGATCATGGGCATATATTGTGTTTCCTAAAATGTCATCTGACCCATTCAAAGTACTTCCTAGACACTAGGCTGTGTTGAGACAACCTTTTAAGACACTCCATCAACGGGACGAGATGTCCACGTCACCCACCTTTTATTGCACCCCAGGCTGCAACAGGAATAAATTGGCAGAATCAAGGTAATTTCTTCTTAGATGAAGTGTCTCAAAAGTACATTTTAAAACCATCCATTCCATTGAACATACGCTTAAACACTAATGGAAAATGGGAATAGTTTGTAACTATTCTACGAATTTGCTTCAGTCACAGTGCTTCACATGAAACAGTAACAAACTGTTATTGCTCCAAATGCCCTCTTAGGGTCACCTCACAAGAATCATGTCTCCTAATAGGGGAAAAGAAAAAGATAAGAGTAGTCAATATCCACGTTTTCCATTTTCAGTTCAATCCTCGCTAAGAAACTGGTTTTACACATAAGTTTTGGTCGCACAAAATGAGATGCCGCTCTAAATAAAGAACTAGCAGGCCTGAACAGCATAAAGGAAACTTAAAGAATGTCGATTCAATGTTCAAAATTGTTGAGGCTTGGTATTACAAAAAGTGCACTACCCTATAATGGTTATTAATTATTATCCATGACACGGCCTCCATTTATAGGCCGAAAGCTTCTTAATCATGGAGCGGACAGAGAGAATACTTTAATAGGCATGCCTCAGGGAAAAAAAAACCACTCCATCTATAATGACGCTTATAAGTTGGCAGTTTTGTGCAAATACCGCCTCTCGTAAAAACCAGTCACTTGATCAGCCACTGCCCACATAATTGCCTGGCCTGGAGGAATTCTCATAAGCCTAGGCAGCAGCCCCTTCCACAAGGCCAGAAGTCCCTCTTCGGCAAAGATCGTTCTTATGGCATGGAACATTCCCCGGTATCTCACTTCTCCCTCACTTCTACTTTGAGCCATAAGCCTTGTCTTCACTACATCAAAGGGGCCAGTACACACCGGACCGGCAGTACCTGCAAGGAATCCTGAAATCATTGATTGCCACGGCTGCAGAACACGACCATCTCCCTCATGTTTCTTCCACAGCACTACATCAAATGCATTCTTCGCTGTGAACATGGCAGCTTGATTGGTTCCATTACGCATAACAGTTGGTGCAGCACCAGCCCAAAGTCCCAAAACCCCCTCCTCATGTATGATGGTTCGGGCACAGTGCACTGGTCCTTTGTACTTCAGAAGCTCAGAACTCAAACCTCGCTGCTGCTGCAGTCTAATCTTTACCACCTGCATTTTTGTAGGAGTCTATGAAAAGATTGACCATGATGCATCAAAATGACTGTACAAAATCATATGCACATTTTGTATTCCTCCAAAATATTTTGAAGCAAGTTTCAGCTGTAGAAGACAGAAAAAGGAGAACTATTACAAGAGAATTGCACAACACCTGAATGTCAAATGACTGATACATGCTCAAGAAAAGAAGCTGGTGCTCTAGGACATATAATTTTATATTTACCAATATCAATCGCTAATATAACCACTGGAAAGAAAAGAGTAAAAAAAAAACTTGGAGAAATTGAGGAGAAAAGTTATTGTCTACAAGCAATAAACCAAGGCCTAAGCTAAGACTTGTACAGGTAGGCTGCATAACGTTCCAACCTCATCATTTCAGTCACTGTATGCCACAATTTAACATGATTTTATCCATCGATGAAAATCCAGGTTGAAGATCTAGAAACTACTTTCAACCAATGGTAAAAAAGGCATATCAGAAGCTGGGACGGAGAGAAAGATATAGAGTTCCAACACTTGAATGTGCTATGAGGAAACCCATTTTCAAACATCCAAGTGTTCTAGAATCAGCACAGTGAAGAAGGGGATATGTATGGTCGGATATTCAAACCCAAGGACAAGTTTAGCTGTTTACTTTAATGAATTTCCTGCAAACTGAATAATACAGTGGTCCTGATTAGAGAGCCAGATGTTAAATGTTCAAGTGAAATGCTCTGTTATATTATTTCTACTTCATTGCACAATGCCAATTTCTGTGTAGCTTTCTTTTCAATTTTCAGCTTTTACGTACACCATTTTATTTAATGTCCTTTATTAATTGTTGCGAGAGAGAGAGAGAGCCGAAAAGATTTTAATTCATTACGTGACCCTTATCTCTATTAAAAGAGATTAGGGTTAGAGAATTTACAAAAGTAGTCCAATGAAAATAAGAAAACATTTAAAGAGCTCCTCCCTAACTTCCTAATATTTCAGAAAACCCCTTTTGCTTCTTTAACACTCCCCCTCAAGTTGGAGCATATATATCAATCATGCTCAGCTTGTTACAACATCTCAGGAAATCGCCTATGGGAAGAGCTTTAGTGAGGATATCTGCTGCCTGATCTTCTGAGGAGACATGAATAGTGCTCACAATTCCTCCTTGAACTAAGTCTCGAATATAGTGGCAATCCACTTCAATGTGTTTAGTCCTCTCATGGAAGACAGGATTGTTAGCAATATGTGTAGCTGCCTTGTTGTCACAATACATCTGCATTGGGAGATTCACTGAAACACCCAACTCTAAAAGTAAGGATCTAACCCACGACATTTCAGCCGCAGTTTGAGCCATAGCCCTATATTCTGACTCAGCACTAGAACGAGCCACAACATTCTGCTTCTTGCTCCTCCAGGAAATAAGATTACCGCCCACAAAGACACAAAAACCTGTAGTAGACTTCCTGTCATCTACAGACCCTGCATAATCAGCATCACTATACGCCTCAATGTCAACACATGCTCC